>CATIWQ010103599.1:0-23069 GCA_949673415.1 Euphorbia schlechtendalii | reverse complement strand
AGATCGGTTCGAACCCGAATCCGCCATCTCTTAGTGTAGAGTCGCCACCTGGATTAGCTCTTTCCAGGAATTAGAGTCCTGTGAGGCTTAACGTCCGAGGGACGGCCCACCAAGACACAGAGATTCGGGTCCGGGATAAGTTGCTTATTTCTTAAGTGATCACGTTAAATTACATCTACAGAAAACCATTTTCTTTTAATTATGCATATTCCCACTTAGTTCATTTTTGGAGTTAAATGCATGATTTACGTATTGCGAAGTAATAAATCATTCACAAAGCGGAAAAATAAACCATCCACACAACCATAAGTAAATGCGAAAAGTAAATGCGGAAAATAAAATTACAAGGCTTCAAAAATTCGGGGGATGCAACCACCCGCTAACCTATTAATTACATTTCCCAAAAAAAGAAATTGCGATAGCCGAAAGAAAATTAAAATCCTAAACATACATCTAATCCTAATCTACCTGCATCCACAAAGGTTAGCACAGGGGATAGCATGTATGTTCGATTTTGGATTTAGTGAGGCCCGCGTGGCCTTAAGAAAAATCAATCGCGATATTGTTTGTTGTTTAAATAAAACTGTTTATTTTATTAGCACATTGGTTGATCATTTTAATTAATGAAATTTCTCGCATGGTAAAAAGTGTGGTCTGTTATCCGGGAAAATGTTTTATTCCCTTCGTGGGGGTGTTCTAATATACATCTCCTTATAATAAAGAAAAAGATGAAGAAGAATGACAACAGTTAAAATAAAATAAAAGTAATTACAATCCTAGGTTCACAAATGAAACAGAAGAAGTAATTAAACACTGAAAGCATGGGAATTGCAGTTCTAGGAACTCAGAGGCTTACCCTTACTTAACGAATACACGTCGAAGAATACGATCGGTCCTTTAGAAATCCTCCTCGTCCTTTGAGTTTAGGTAAAAAAGTTGTAGTATAATGTCCAAAAATTGTTTGTTTTAATTCCTGGAAGCAAAGGTCGTTCTAAAGCTATATTTTTTTTATCTGATAATTTCGAGCCCCACTCATTGAAAATGATCCTACTATTTATAGGAAAATCATAAAAAAATCCAAAAAAGGAAGGTTTTTTCGGCGAGGGGCCTCGTCGGAGAAAAGGCCTGGCGAGGCCTCACGGAGCTCGTGGCGAGTCTATCTCGCGTGCGAGGCTATCTCGCGGGCGAGGCTCCTCATGTGTGTGCGAGGCTCCGTCGCGCGTACGCGAGGTTGCCTCCGCTAGAGGTTCTCTCACGTAAGCGCGAGGCTACCTTCGCACGAAGCTGCCTCTGCGTGAGGCTCCCTCGAGTATGCGTGAGGCTGCCTCTGCGTGAGGCTCCCTCGCAGGTAGGCGGGGCTTGCTCGCGTGTGCGTGAGGCTGCCTCGAGTGTGAGCAAGGCTGCCTTTACGCGAGGCTCGCTCTCGTGTACGCGAGGCTACCTCGCGTGTGAGCGAGGCTACCCCGCGTGTGCGCGAGGCTGCCTCCTATCGGGATTATATCTCCTTCATTTTTTTATTAATATTACTTTATATTTTATTTTATTTTATTTTATTTTCGTTCTTTTTTTTTCTTTTTGGTATTTTTTATTTAGTTAATTAATTTCTAAACAAAATTAAATACTTTTATTAGAAACGAGGAGGATTCCTATTCGGATACGTCAGGATACTCGAAAATTGTGTGATTCAAGGATAAAATATCAAAAAAGCCATCGTCATCGAACGCGCGAGCTGGTACAAAATCCCGTGCTCACAACCTTTCTTTCTAATTACCACTCAACCACAATTTAGGTACCCTTCTGAAACTATCACTCGAATTTGATTTGAGAAATTGCAAACTAAGGATTTCAACTTATAGAATTGTTGAATCTTTTTACAATGTTAAATTTAAGATGGTTTCTCTCTATTACAAACTGATTGGAAAATGAGCATTTGCTTAGAATGCTTGATTTAGAATTTCTGAATGTTGAGAATATTTTGATAGTATTTCAGCTCTTAAGAAAGTCAAGGTGATTCACCAAGTTTGAACGACTGGTTCAATCTTTTATTTATACTTAGAAGAGTTGGAAGTAGTCATTGCAAACTTCTCATCCTGACTTGATCTTCAATTTCTCTTCTCTTCACAGCTTTCGAATTTGTCCATTTGAAAAACATTGCAGGACGTTTAGAGACAGAGAATTTGAATGTTGAAGCGTGAGATTAATCTATTAATCTGAGATGCGTAAAAAACTCATTTCCTTCAAGCAATTTTGTTTTAATAGAGAGTCGCACAAGATGCAACGTGGAAGGTTGTGATTTTTGTGGTTGCTGATGTTGCAGAGTTATTTGGAGACACTAATAAACGATGCATGTCAGAAAATAGCCTTTGCGTTGGACGCTAGCGAGAAATCTCCAACATTTTGTATTGACACCTTTTCATTGTGAGGATCACTTGAATATTTTCTTTAATTTTAGCTTTTTCTCTTAAAAATCATCAAAGGAATATATCATCTCTCACAGACAGAGTTAGAAGTACAAGTGTCATTTTATTCTCTAAGTGTCGAAAGAACTCAGCTTTTAATAAATAAAAACTACTCAGCTTCGCTGAGTCTATATCGTATAAGCTATGTAATACTCAGCTTTTCTTACACTAAGCCATAGCTTACTTAAACACACAGTAAATTGAGTTGTTTTTTCCTAAACAAGCTTAAGTAAACTTATTTAATTAATAGTTTACTTAGTACTTAATTAATTTTACTATCCTATATAGTTTGTTACTTCCAAAACTTTTTAAGTACCATGAAGTACTATTAACTTGAGTTCAACAATCTTCCTTATAGGAATTTGTGAATGAATGTGTTCTATTTGACTTGATGTTACAGGGCTGAGACTACACTTCGTCTACTAGTCAACCATATTCATGTATCGATAGAGTTATTTCGTCATGTGCTATGGCTAACTTATAACCATTGTTGTTGTCTATTAAAACTCTTAATAGCTCCTTATCGGATCACTTTTTGATTCGTAAAATCTAAGACACTAGCAGCCATGTGTTACTTGGTCACTCTTTGGAGATGAAAATACAACTTTTTTCCATCGCATGACTACTGCTTGTTTTCGCAATAACCAAATATAACAATTGGAAGTTAATGGCTTGATGGTACAAGATTCAACCAGTATTAATGCAACTATTTGGATATATTTTATACAAGTGTTCTCGACACATAAGGCTTTCCCATACTCATTGCGTCAGCTGAGTTTCAATTTGGTAAATCAATTCTTGAAGAGGAAGCATGGTTGTTGGTGTCTTCATTTGGGGAGAATAAAGCACCAAGTCCAAATGATTATAACTTCTTTTTTACAAGAGATTTTGGCAACATTTGAAAGGAGAAGTAATACATCTCTTAAATAACTTCCACTCCACGTCAAGGCTCCTAAATGTGATTAAAACGTCTTACTCAATTCTCATCTCAAAGTTATCTGATTCTTGTACGTTGAATAATTATATACCCATTGCGTTGATTCATGGTATTTATAAAATAGTGGAAAAGCTGTTATCTATTTGTTTACAAGTTATTCCACTGAGTTTGATTTCAGGAAATTAGTTTGAATTTGTAAAAGGAAGGAATATTCATGAATGTTCTTTCCTAGCATCAAAATTCTTACATTCCATTCACTCAACAAGGCAATCTAACTAGTGATTAAATTGGATTTTCATAAGGAAATTGATAGTGTTTCTTGGACTTACATTGATATGGTTCTTTATCATATAGGGTTTGATGGAAAATGGATTTGTTGGCTAGCAAATTATCGGAGGGGATCTACAACATCAATAATGGTAAATGGTTGCCCAATGACTCCAATTTGTTTGTGCAAAGGGTAAAATAAGGAGACCCTCTATCTCCTTTTATCTTTATCTTGGTCATTGAGGGCTTGAAGCAATTATTTGATGCGAGTATGAGAGAGGGGCTAATACCCGGTTTTCTATCAAATGACTCACTACATGACATCCCACTATTGCAATTTGTGGATGGAACCATTTGTTTTCTACCAGTAGATGAGACTCTGATTCCAGAGTTTACACTTATTCTAAAATGTTTTGAGCTTATATCAGGTCTTCAAATTAATTACAATAAAAGCTCAATCTTGGGTACAAATGTGCAAGATTCACTTCTTCATTGTTGCGCTATGTATCTCGGATGTTGCGTAGAGAAATTTCCCATAAATTATCTTGGCGCTCAGATAAGTATGAAGAATTTACCTATCTCATGTTGGGATTCTTTAATTAAATAATTTCAAACATAGCTTGAAAATTGGAAGGTAAATTATTTACCGTATGGTTGAAGAGTTGACCAAATCAACTCGGTGGTTACTTCATTGTCTACTTATTTATTGGCAATCTAAAACTTTCACAATGTGTAAATGTTAAGTTAACAAGGTTGATGAGAAACTTCCTTTGGAGAGGTTATTGTAATTTGCATGGTATGTGTAAAGTTAGTTGGTCTATGATTAATTTTCCAAAAGAACTAGGTTGAATTTCAAAATTTAAAATTAACCTAAAAGATCTTCTAAGCATTCTATGATTGATATAATCTAAGTTGAAACATTTCATGGATGCTAATAGGTTTATAACACTTATAAAAGAAACATATTATCTAAGTTAAGAACATTACCAGTTGATGTGTGATTCTCTCTCCTTTGGATGCGATGTTCCCTTAGAGCAATTCGGCAGAATTCCATTGGCACTAGCCGCCAAACTAGGATAGCCTCTACGATTGATCCACACGGATCTTCACTAACCAAAACCTCTGCTAAGGTAGATTCCATTGGTAGATAGCAGTTGTTAGACCGCTCAAAGACCATCCTAAAAATATTAATTGAGAAGGCTTACTTCAAAATAGAAAGAGCCTTCTAAATAATTTTTCGTCGCTTGGAGAAACTCCTGGTGGATCTCTCAAAATCTGGCGAAGAAAATATGTCGAACTCAAAGAGAAAGGCTGATCTAAAAAGCATTGAAAGGAGGAGAAGGGACCACTATATATAGTGGGAGGGGATTAAATTACTCCCCTAATTTTCCAATGTGGTATGGGAAAAATCCCCATCCCACAACAGGGTTGACGCGTGGAGCTCTAGCTCTACGCAAACCAACTCATGCACAGCTCGCTATGACTTGCAAGGCAAGCACTTATGGGCTTTCCTTGCCCCAGCAAGCCAGTCATGTTCGCTATTCTGCAAGCACAGCTAGAGGGCCTAGCACGCCCACTAGTGACTCGTGAGCATTTTAGCTCACTGGGTAGCTACGTAGGCTAGGGGTGTGCAAATGGTTTGGTAATCGAATTACCGAACCGAACCAAGCCGAAATATTAATTTGGTTCGGTTATTTTAAAAATTCAGTTTGGTTCGGTTTGTAAGATGTTAACATTTAGGTTATTCGGTTCGGTTTAGTTCGATTTTTGTGTAGAAAAAACCATAACAACCAAACCGAACTGAAATATATATAAACATATAATGAAATTTTATTTTAATATCATACCCTTATTCCTCTTCTAAAAAATGCATTTTTATTCTTTTATGTGTTTTTAGTAAGACATTAAATCCATTGTAATACTTATATTGGATGTGCATTTTGTATTTTAAGTGTTAGAATTTGAAATTTTTGTTAATTAATTTAAAATTTCATTTTAATTCGGTTTTTAACCAAACTGAATAATTTATTTCGGTTTGGTCAATTCGGTTTTGAATCTTATTTGGTTTGGTTCGGTTAACAATATTTTCCTTATTTGGTTTTCGGTTAATTCGGTTCGGTTTCGACCGAATGCAAACCCTTAGCGTAGGCCCCACTCTGAACAACCCATGTTCATTTGGGGCCCACTACGCAAGCACCACTTCGAACAACCCATATTTTCTCCTTTAATCCTTTTAATTATTAATTTGGTCCAACCAATTATTAATCCTTCCAATGAATTCCACAACCTAAATATTCTCGGTATAGACCCAATCTACATGTTCTTTACTTATTTCGATAAAGACCCAAAGTGTGTGACCTCATAGAATCCTGAAGTATAGAGCAACTAGAGGTAACCTAAACCTAGATTCCCATCTGAGAACCTTTAGGCTCAATGTTCTAGACAGATATGGAACTTGATAGCTTTAGACAAACAAATGGGCTTTCTAAGAAAGGTGTATGATCCCCCGATACTCGGAATGTCACATTCTTGTGACTTAATCCGATTTTGTAGTAGTAACCAATACAATACACTCCTTCCATTAGGTTAAGTACCATCTAGTTTATTGAGGTCGGATTAAGTGTTAACTCATCTAATAGCCATAGCTATCTTAAAATTAGACCTGTTCACAAAGAACACCACTCCCCATAATGTATCAAGATTGACTATAAACCTGTTCTATCAATTGATCAGAGGTTTATGAGTGTGTCTCTTCAACAAGGGGCCCTAAGGTACATCTCTCATTATATCACTATATCAAGAGCGATGGATCCCATCTTGACTACTCGGCTTACCAACATGTGATCATCACTATGACCCAAAGTATAGCAACTCCTACATAAGGTAACCAGTATCTCAGGTCTGAGGATAATTGTATTATTATTGTAATAAGACATGACACCAACACATGGATATAGTTATTTCTGAGTGTCTATCTTATAGCGATCTCCAATGTATTACCCTAATACGTTCATGTTAGTTCAAGATACCACCTTCCGCTCTTGAGATCGACTACTTGGATCTAATCCAAGGAGTAAGCCTACACATGCTAGTCTATCCGCTCCATTGATGTCCAGTCTCAATGAAACTGTGACTAGGGATATTTAGACTATTCACAGTAGCACGTATGTGCAGCTCTCACACCACATAGCTCCCATTATATCCTCGCACTTTTAAGCTATGAAATAGTCATTGACTTTGCCTTATCAATGCGCATATATATATATTACTATACATATATGATATCAGCGAGATACATAAATATAAACAAAAGCATAGATAAATAACAAAGATGCCTTTATTAATAATAATAATAATAATACAAAACAGTTTGTACATTATAACTAATTAAGATATATCGCCCTAATTGCCTCTATGGAATACATCAAGTCTAACAATCTCCCACTTGCACTAGAGCCAATTTCCCATGTGATTCATGCCAGACTCATTAGCATGTTGGTCATACTTAACCTAAGTTAATTTCTTAGTTAGCCTATCCGCTAGATTTTGATCTGTTGAGATGTATTCTAAGCTTATAACCTTTGTATCTACTATCTCCTAAATGAGATGGTATTTTCTGAGTACATGTCCATTTCTATGACGAGACCATGGTTCCTTTGCTTGAGTAATATCCCCATTATTATCGCAATAGGAAGCTATTGGATTTACAATGCTAGAAACCACACCGAGATCACCAATAAATCCCTTAAGCCAAACAGCTTGTTTAGCTGCTTCTGAAGCAGCTATATAGTCAGATTCTATGGTTGAATCAATAGTCGTATCCTGTTTGAAACTTTTCCAAACAACTACCCTTCCGTTTAACATAAACACATATCCTGATTGGGACTATGATTTTCCCTGTCAGATTGAAAAATTGTATTGGTGTATCCTTTTGAAGAGAGATCACCTTCTCCATATACAAAAAACATATCCTTAGTACTACGTAAGTACTTGAGGATAGTTTTAACGGCTATCTAGTGCTTCTCACCTAGGTCAGGTTGAAATTTGCTAGTGACATTTAACGCATGTGAGACGTCAGGCTGAATGCATGCCATATCATAGATGATGGATCCTATAACACTGAGGTATAGCGTATTCCATTTATGCACAGTCTCCCCTCTTGTATTCTCAGGCACTAAGATTTAGAAAGTTTAATCCCGTGAGACATTGGGAGATAACTCTTTCTTGACTGCTCAATGTTAAATCTAGACAAAACCTTGTCTATGTATGTACTTTGTGAAAGACCTAACAGCCATTTGGATTAATCTCGGTAGATCTTTATACCAAGTATAAAAGTTGCTTCTCTAAGGTCTTTCATGGAGAACTTCTTTGACAACCATGACTTTACTATATAAAGAATAGGAACATCATTTCCTATCAGCAATATGTCATCGACATATAATACAAGGAAAACAATCGCACTCCCGCTAGCCTTCTTATATACATAGGGCTTATTAGCGTTTGACACAAAATCAATTTCTAGGATTGTCTTGTCAAACCTAATATTCCAACTCCTTGATGCTTGCTTAAGTCCATAAATGAAATTCTTCAACATGCATACCTTTGAGCTATCCTTGAATGTAAAACCCTCGAGTTATGCCATATACACATCCCTATCCAGATTCCCGTTAAGGAATGTTGTTTTCACATCTATCTGCCAAATCTCATAATCGTAATGAGCGATGATGGTAAGGAGTATCCTCATAGACTTTAGCATGGCCACCAGTGAAAAGGTTTCATCATAGTTAATGCCTCCTTTTTTTTACCATAACCTTTTGCAACCAACCTTGCTTTATAGGTAATTACGTTACCATCCATGTCAGTTTTCTTCTTGAAAACCCACTTGCATCCTATGGGCTTAATCCTACTTGGAGCATCTATCAAGTTCCAAACTTGATTTTTGCACATGGAGTCCATCTCTAACCTCATGGCTATAAACCATTTGTCAGACTCTAAGCCTTTCATTACCTCCTTTTAAGTCTTAGGCTCATCATCTTCCATAAGGTAGAGATGTTTATCATCAGTGATGAGAAACCCATATCACTCAGGAGCAATTAGAACCTGACTTGACCTACGCAATGTTGGTGTTATAATAGGCTGTTCCATGCTTACACTTTCTTGTGTAATAGGCATAGGAATAATTAGTTGATTGTCTGTTTGATCTTTTTGAGTGCCTAACTCAAGATTTCTCCCACTAGCTTTCACAAGTATATGCTCCTTCTCGAGGAATTGAGCATTTCTGGAAATAAGAACTTTTTATTCCTTGGGATCATAAAAGGTATACCCCATAGTCTCCTTAGAGTAACCTACAAATAGACACCTATTAGACTTGGCACCTATCTTATCTGAACTTGTCCTCTTTACATAAGTAGGACATCCCCAAACTCTCAGGTGAGAAAGAGCTGGTTTCTTACCATACCATAATTCGTATGGTGTTTGATCAACTAATTTCGAGGACACTCTATTTAGAATATAAACGGCGCTCTCAAGTGCATAACCCTAAAAGGATCTACTGAGTTCTGCTTGGCTCATCATGGATCGAACCATATCAAGTAGGGTTTGATTTCTTCTTTCTTACTCTTCATTATGTTGGGGTGTGTAAGGAGGTGTCCACTAGGATAAAATACCATTATCCCTTAGATAATAGTGAAACTCTTGGCTTAAGTATTCATCGCCTCGATCAAATTGAAGAGTCTTGATACTTTTCCCAAGCTGTTTCTCTATTTTAGTTTTAAATTTTTTAAATTTCTCAAAACTTTGAGACTTGTGCCTCATAAGGTACAGATAACCATATCACAAGTAATCATCGATAAAGGTTATGAAGTAGACGAAACCCTCGTGTGTCATAACACTCATTGGACCACATACATTTGAATGTATTATTTCCAAGGTACTAGTGGCACGCTAACCCTTTCCTTTGAAAGGTTTCTTAGTCATCTTCCCCTTTAAACAAGGTTCGCATGCCCCATAGGATTCCGATTCCATTGGGCCCAAGTCACCACATTTGTGTAACTTAGTTAAACAAGTCTCATTTATATGGCCTAGACGATAATGCTATAAGTATGAGGATTTCTCATTATCTAATATCGATTTCTTAACAATGTTCATATTTAGAATTTCAGTTTTAGTATCCAGAACATAAATGCCATCAACAAATATTCCACAAGCATAAAGAACATTATCACATCGAATTTGACAATTATTATTAGAAAATAAAATCTAAAATCCCTTTGTTGCTAAGCACATAACAGAATTAATATTCTCAGTGACAACATGAATATAATAGCAATTGTTCAAAACTAAAACTAGACCACTAGGCAAATGAAGGATATATGTCTCTACAGTTGTTGCAGCAACCCGTGCTCCAATTCCAACTCTTAGGTCCATTTCCCTCTTTGCAAACCTCCTACTATTCTGTAACCCCTGCAAAGAAGTATAGATATGAGTACCACAACCAGTATCCAATACCCAAGTAAACTCATAGAAAACTGTAGAGAAACTCTCTAGTATGAACATACCTATAGAAATTCGAGCCCCAGCTTTCATCATCCTATGAGCTTGTTCCAAGAGAAATATTTTCACTCTTCAACTCTAACTTCTTCATAAGCTTTCTCTTGACTTTTAAACCTTTGAGTATCTAAAACTTAAGGTCCCCAACATTCACTTCCTCTTTGAGTTTATTTCTAAACTCAATTTCATAAATCTCGAACAAGTCCACTCCTTAAGCATCTTCTTAAAGGAATCATATTTATTGGGTAATACCCTCAATAACATGTCCCTCAAAGACTGCTCACTATACTCAACTCCCAACTTTCTCAATTTCTATGAGTTGTCATATATGTTCATAACCAACTCTACTACTGAGGTGTCTCCTTGAAATTTACTATGGAACAATTCATCTTCTAAACTTTCCACCGATTTGAGGTGATGAATCATGTTTGAGAAATCCAACCCTTTGTACACTTGTGAGTACTTTGGGAGCATGTAGTCTAACATGAGTTTTGCGATAAACTCATAGTTTCCCTTGTGCTCCTCATAATCATTCATCTCACATGGAAAAGCATTCTTGCCAGGATGTTTGGGACTTGGATCTGTCATAATGTAATCCAGGTAATAGTTATGAAGAACTCCTCTAACAGTCTCAAACCACTAATTGAAGTTGTAAGCATCATATTTTATGTCAATAAGAGGATTGATATCAATGCGAGTATTTTCATTACTAATCATGTTCAACCTAGATATAAGATAGAATTTGTTTAGACAAGGTCTTTAATTAAATACATATTTCCTACTATTTTCTAGACATTTAAATAGCCCCTTCTATTTAAATTCGAGAAATTTGGTACAACCAATTTTCCTTAGTAGATAGCATCCATAGCCACTCATCATGACCCTGCTATAGCAGGTCAAGCCACAACAAGATAACCATGGTTGGAACCCATCCATTAGGAACCCATGCAATTGTTGATCCATTTGAGTTCTCTTTCTCAAGACGTGTATACCTAATTATACGACTCCTCAAATGTATCTCTAATCTAGCATTAGCTCCAATGATATAGACAACTATCCCATTTTGGTTAAGGCATTAACCCCATCTAGTCTCATGACCAAACACATGTTAAGGGAAAGCATGTTGTACATGTTCTTACATCCATTAATAAGGTTTATATCATGACTTATGATGGGAAGACAATCTACTGACTTAGTATTGTTGTAGGGATATTATTGGTGGCTCTGGTATCGCCCAAGTATAGGTATTATACGAATGGATATGTTTATGGTAATAATAATTCCTGGCTATTTGGAATTGTTAACTCTAAGGGAACATGCTCAAGACTGGTACATCATAATCATTCCATTATGCTAAGACTTCAAATAACAGGCAAAACAAACAAGGTCCGTGTTTAAGTTCTTGCACCTATGTCTATAAGTTTTAATTTAAAACTTAAACCACATTTGTAAAACCATATGCAGAATCTAATTCACATACTAGAAATCAACTAAGTCATAAAAGTCTCTTGGGTACACTTGAACCTAAATCCAATGGAGATTTCCAGGTACGAGAGGTCCCCTTAAAGTAAATGAGCAACCAAGTCCAATCCTTGCCAAAATAATCACATGCACTTTGATTCATTGTACCATGAACAACTATGATTTAAAGATTTCATTTTTAATTGAGTGAAGTACGGGATAACCCTCAGTTAAAGCATTCACACATGTGGTAGAACATTGTTAATCTATATGATGATCACCTAGAATAAGTTTGAGCAAAACATTAATCTAGTTATCACATCATTTTTTATAATAGGAATTGAAACCTAAATCATACTTAGCATACTTTAATCAAATTTTTAAAAATATCATTCAACATATTATAATCAATCATGCATAGCATAAGGCAGGCTTTGACACCACTGCTGGTTAATTAAGACAGTAATTGAACATGCAACGTTGCAAGGAGGAATTTCAAAACTTAAACTAACCTAAAAGATCTCCTAAGCATGCCATGAGTGATATAACCTAAGTTGGAACATTCCTTAAATGCTAATAGGTTTATAAAACTTATAAAAGAAACCTAGCATCTAACTTAAGAACATTACTAGTTGATGCGTGCTTCTCTCTCTCCTTTGGAGGCGACGTTCCCTTAGAGCAATTCGGAAAAACTCTGTTGGCACTAGCCTCCAAACTAGGATAGCCTCTACGATTGATCCATATGGATTTTCATCGACTAAAACCTCCGCTAAGGTAGAACCCATTGGTAGACAGCAGCTACTAGATCGCTCGAAGAACAACCCGAAAATATTAAGTGATAAAGCTCACTTCAAAATAGAAAGAGCATTTTAAAGAATTCTTCGTCGCTTGGAGAAACTCATGGAGGATCTTGCAAAATCTCATGAAGAAAAGATGTCGAAATCAGAGAGAAAGGCTGAGTTGAAGTGCATTAAAAAAAGGGAAGCAAATTGCTCTTCTAATTTTCTAATGTAGGATCCACAGCTGAGTCGGCGCGCGGTACTCTAGCTCTGAGCGAACCGACTTGCACATAACCCGTTTATGCAGGCTTGCGATGGCTTGCCTTACCCCTGCAAGCTGGGATTGCGGGCTGTCCCACAAGCCCAACTTGTGGTCCGCTAGCAGGCCTGCATATGAGGCCCTCGTAATGCTACCCACTAGTGACCCACGAGCTTTTTAGCTTGCAAAATAGCCACTCAGGCCCCTCTTCGAACAACCCATGTTCGTTTTTGGCTCACTAGCAATGGGAAAAATTCCCTTGCTTCATTCATTGCATTTTCACAATTTTCTCCTTTAATCATTTTAAATATTAATTTGGTCCAGCCAATTAATAATTCTTCCAATGAATTCAACAACCTAAATACTCTCAGCATAGACCTAGTCTATAGGTTCTTTACTTAGTCCGACAAAGACCCAAAGTGTGTGACCTCATAGGATCCCGAAGTATAAGCTGTTAGAGGTTAATCTAAACTTAGCTTCCCATCCAGGAACCTTTAGGTTTAGTGTTCTAGATTGATATGGAACCCGATAGCTCTAGACGATGGCATATGATCCCTCAATACTCGGAATGTCACATGCATGTGACTTGATCCGATTCTATAGTAGTAACCTCCATCAGGTTAAGTAACATCCAATTTATTGAGCTCAGATTAAGTGTTAGCTCATGTAATAGTGGTAGCTATCCTAGAATTAGACTTGTTCACAAAGAACACCACATGCCATAATGTATCAAGATTGACTAGAAATCCATTCTATCAATCGTATACTTTGATAAGAGGTTTATGAGTGTGTCTCTTCAACAAGGAGCCCTAAGGTACATCTCTCATTATATTACCATATCAGGAGCGATGGATCCCATCTTGACTACTCAGCTTACCAATATGTGATCATGACTATACCCGTTATCACTCGTATCATCCTGATCGCCAGGGTATGAATAAGTATGACCCAAAGTATAGCAACTCCTACATAAGGTAACCAGTATCTCATGTCTGAGGATACTTGTATTGCTACTACAATAAGAGATGACACCAACATATGTATATAGTTATTTCTGAGTGTCCATCTTATAGCGATCTCCAATGTATTACCTGAATACATTCATGAGTTAACTCAAGGTACTAGAGATCGACTGCTTAGATCTAATCAAAGGAGCAAGGCTACACATGCTAGTCTGTCCGCTTCATTGATGTCTAATATCAATGAAACTATGACTAGGGATATTTAGACTATTCATAGTAACATGTATTACAGTTCTCACACCACATAGCTCCCACTATGTCCTCGCACTTTTACACTATGAAGTAGTTATGGACATTGTCTTATCAATGTGCGTATATATAATACTATACATACACAGTACTAGCGAGATACATAAATATAAACAAAAGCACTGATAAATAACAAAGATGCCTTTATTAATAATAACAATAATAATAATAATAATAACAATTATAATAATAATAATAATAATAATAATAATAATAATAATAATAATACGAAACCGTTTGTACATTATAACTAACTAAGATATGTCACCCTAATTACCTCTAGGACATACATCATGTCTAACAGTCTATTCATTCGAGACTTTGAGTTGGTAAATTGCAGCATGCTTTTAAAGTGGATGTGGAAGCTCCATGACGTGGAAAAAAAAACCTTGTGGGATGATTATTTTGTTAGAAGACACGCTTTCAAGTTCTTTTCTAATGTCACAAACTTAAGTATCCAAAACTTGTTCGCAGTTTGGTGGAATGTGGTGTCGACATGTGTGAAAGTTGAACACTTTTAGAGCTACTTTTTATCCAACAACCGCATTCGAATTGGCAATGGTGAGAGAGCATTATTTTGGGAGGATAATTGGACATAAAGGCTAACTCCCAAAGCTCTTTTTCCGGACATATACTCGCTCTCTAATCGGAAACAATGTTCGGTTTCATAGGGCTGCAGTTTGTTCTTTGGTAGATAGACTGTCTTGGAAACGTAAACTACACTTAAATTTGATAGAGAGATATAGCCAATTATGTCTTTGGATATTTGAGTTGTGTCCATGCTTATTCGCCACTCCTCCCATTGAGATGCTAAGATTTTGGCACCATATGCAACAACTACAATTCATGACTTACAGCTCTAAATTCCTATTAGAATTAGATCTAAAGAAATTGTACTCAGCTTCATTGTTTTGCTATGGTTTCTACCTATCATCGAGTTGGCCAAGCCCTAATGTTAATTTCATGGTGATATGACGTTCTCTATTACCTTTGAAAGTAAGATTTTTTGGATGGTTAGTTTTCCATTCTAGGTTGCCTACGAAATCATTTCTCTTCCAGAATGTACAAGATGATTTGCACCTTTTTGTCAGTAGTCCGAAATGGTGGAACACATGATAATGTTATGCCCGACAAGCCTTTCGACTTGGTGAAGCGCATTCCGTTGGCTAGCTATTCATCTTGTCTTAACTTCCTCCACCCATATGGTTTTATTGCTAGTTTGGTCTTCATTCTTCAAAGAGGGGCTGCCTAAAGACTTTGTTACTTCACTATGGTTTCTCATCGCATGGTCATTGTGGTCTCGTCGTAAATAATATGTATTTGTTGATGGGTAAACTAACATCGACTTCTTTACATCAAGCCTTCATCTTTGTTGGTTCCTTTTCAATTGTAAGAATAGGTGCATTAGTTTTTCAATTATAGATGTTCAGATAGATCCTACAAACTTACTTACATGTAATTGAGGCGATATACTATTTTCTTACCTTATCAGATTGCTAGCTAGTCAAAAGTGTCAACCTAGTTGGGATGTTAGATGTTAGTGCTCTAACACGTCTTTTTATTGAAAAAAAATATATATTCATAATCTCTTTAGTTGGATATTTTAATCATATTCTAAGTCGATAATCTAAGGCCTATATTGAAGATTTATGATCCTTCAATGTTTAGACATTTGTTTAATTATTGTCATTAACTTGATCCCTTTTCAACAAATAACGTAATAGTGTGGTAATATCTTTCCATCAAAACAATACATTTTAAGTCTCAACCCTCAATACATTACCCCTACCAAGATCTTTTTATGTTAAATTACTACTAAAATGCATTGCCATAAACTGTGTGAACTAACTATCAAGACCGTCTTCATTAAAGCATACTCTGATAAGAGATTTCAAGCTAAATTTCACTGCTACAAGTGACCGGGTATTTCTCGCATTATAATTTGGTAGTGATAGATTAACTCTTAATTATTCAACTTATCAACGTACATGCCTCATTATACTAGTAATCACCCTTATAGTAACCTCAAAGAAGATCTACAAAGGAATACCCCAAAGTATAGTGATAACTAAAATCTCACGTTTAAGGATATTTGCACACTGTTGTTGTGAAATATAACATTGGCACTAAAACAACTATTACTATGAAATATAACACCAGCACATGATATAATTCTGTGTGTTATTCCCAAGTTAGATCTCCAACGTACTTTTCTTTAAGTACATTCAAGTGCATTACTCAAGGTTTCACCTTCAATAAGTTGAATCTTCTATTTGGTCCATCTAACGAGTAATCTAACACATGCTGATATAGTGTTTCATTAAATTCAAATCTTAATGAAACTTCACACGAATACTTTTTAAATCCCTTATACTCCTACTACGACTACATTTTATGTTATGAAATATATTGTGGACTTTGCTACATCAAATATACCATGTTTAAGTTAAAATCTTTTTAGGCTCTTTTTATATAAACAATGATGTCTTTTCAGTTTTCATTAAGGCAGGATACATGGTTATCCCCTTAACTTGGCAAGTTTTGTTTAGTGTTTCCCAACATGTCCTTACTAAAACTCTCAACTTTGCAAAAGTCCACTCATGAGCCTTCTTTAACTCTATATGTCAGCTTCTGATTTGAGAGAGAAAAATCTAGAAAACGTATTTGAAAAATCAAATTAACAAGAAGTTGACACGTGACATTCATGAGCTCGCAAGTACACTTGTACCAAGTTGATGGGGTTAATAAAAACATGTTAAAATTGAGGTTCACACTTGATAAAATAAACTCCAAAGGGGTAAATATGCATTATACCTTTTATTAATAATATATTTGTACATGCCGTCTTCATTCGTTTAATAATATACATTATATCTAACCATTATGGCTTTTGTATTAGAGAGTCTCCAAAACATCACCTATTCTAGCTTTCTCTATTTTGTCAGAAAGAATTTTCAATATAAACATTCATGGTAATATCAAAATTTATCACCAATCTTATAATATACAAGGAAACAATATTGTATTTCTTACAAGGAAAAGAAATAATTAAATTGGTGAAAAAGAGTGACTAAGAATTGACAAAAGTCTAAGAATATCTATGAGCATGGGATTCCACTCCCCACTCGCGAGTTCGATGATGAAGTTATAATTTATTTTTTACTTAATAGTTTTTCACTTTTCACAGGGTCAGAAGCTTGCTTTGTTTCTTTGAAACCTAAACCCTTTTTAGTTAATTTCAACATAAAAAGCCCAAGACAAATAAGCCATGTAGTTAATAACATGGCCATATCGTTGACGACATGGCTAATGTCATTGACGACATGACTGATGTCGTTAACGACATTACTAATGTCGTTAATGACATCAACTTTGCAGCAGAACCAAAATTGCAATTTCTATAATTTTCAGCAAAAAAGGCAATCTTTGCCCATACGCTCGAATTTTTCACTACAAAACCACTCCCCTCATCTTAACTAAGACCTTTTACATCAAATCTTTGCATAGGATTTGTGAAAAGTGCAAAAGCAAAAGCTAAATGTATGGGCTAAACCTAATCCTAGGTTAACTTTATTGAAGGGAGTTCCAATAAAGAGAGAGCTGAGTTTCAATGGCAAAGGAGATCAAAATTTTTGTCACAAATAGAAAGTAAGTTGAGTTCAAAGTGCAAGTTTCATATTTTGAGTGTTATTGAGTTTTTGAGTGTTCCTTGAACTAAATTGAGACTTTAAGCATATAGTTACTTAAATTTTCAATTTGGTGAGTGTAAGTTCATGAAAATGGCATGAACTTGGGACATTTGGGGTTCATTTATTGATTACTTAGGCAAGTTTGAGGTTTAGTTCACTTGAGCAAGTTCGAGATTTTTTAGAGAAATCAAGTAAACTTGAGGTTTAGTTTATTTTGGAAAGATTTCTTCAAGTTCTAAACCAATAGAACTTAGTGGGAGTGTTCTTGATAAGTATTTCCACACATTTGGAATACTTCTCCATTTTGTTCACAAACTTTTTTTTTAAGTCTAGCTTTAGAGTTTGAGTGAAGAGGATGCTATCCCATTTTCACTCATTTTAGGATCTATATACATTTTGGAGTTTTCCTTTTTATTTGAAATAGCTTTTACTCTATTTTCAAATCCTTTTCGACAAAATTGAACCATTACAGAATCAAAGAAACGAGGAGAGCTTCCTAGAAGATTTCGTGGACTTTCCACTGGGGTTTTGTTGAAAATAAAAATGTACCGGATTGTGGAGCCGGAAAGGTTTGAAAGAGAAATCAGGAAACATTTTTAGATTGGTCAATCCCGAATCCGTCATCTCTTAATGTAGAGTCGCCACCTGGATTAGCTCTTCCAAGAATTAGAGTCCTGTGAGGCTTAACGTACGGGGGACAGCCCACTAAGACATAGAGTTTAGGGTTCAGGATAAGTTGCTTACTTCTTATTAGATCACATTATATTATATCTATAAAAAAACCGTATTTCTTAATTGTGCATATTCGCACTTATGTCGTTTTCGAGTTTAAAATGTATGATTCACACATATTTGGAAAAGCGATAAATCCATATATAAAGTGATAAATAAATATGGAAAAGTATAGATTAAGTTTACAAAACCTCGGGGGATGCAACCGCCCCCCTAAACTATTAATTACATTTTTGTAAAAAATATTTGCAATACTCGAAGGAAAATAAAACCTAGGCATACATTGTTCGCCACTTTCCTACTGATAAGTTTAATGATTTGTTCACAAGATTCGGCTATATATCAATGGTACCAAAAACTTGTTCATGAAAAATATAGGTGTTGTCAGTACCTCTTATCAAATAGAAAAATGATGATAACTGCAAGTATACAGTTGCGATGTAGTTTCAAAAGATATCGATCCCATAGGGAAGGGCTAGTTCTAGAAATTGAAAAGGAAGATAAAATAAAAAGAAAATATAATAATATGTATTTTTGGATAAGAGGGTTAGAATGAAAAATGAGTAAATATAGGTATGAAAGATTAGAGAACCTAAACATATAGATTTTTTCCTACAAAATAAGGATAGCAAGGAAAACATGCAAGTTCGACAAAGATGTTACGATTCACTAAACTAATCTAATAGACTCGGTTCTAAATACTTAGATGTTTAATTATTTACCGCAGAGCAACACATGAAATAACTTTTCTAAATCTAGCTCAAACGAATTAAGATAATTATGTAAACCTGGATAACATCAATACTATGCTTAGTACGGGTCGCTCGCACATAGCCACATTTAGCAAGTTACCATTCCAAAAATGTTGGCTCACTAAAAAGTATTATATCACAGATCTAGTGATTATACATGATATTGTTAACCCCGAAACTACTCTTAAAATGAACTCCAACGCATATAACTTGATTAACATAAAAGACTTAATACGAAATACGCATTGTGACACATAGACATATCATAAACTTTGAAATAGAAAGTATAAGTAGAAAGCAAAGAAAAGTTGTAAGGTATGCAAGTGAAAGCTAAAGTTGATCAAACCGTATCCACTCTTTAATTAGAGTCATCAATTCGCGCAATTCCTGCGTCTGCTTTGAATTCAGTCTCGGCCCTTAAAAACCTCCCCTAGGATGCTATTCTTTGCGAATATCGAACAAACAAATATTGAAGAATGAAAACTTTTATTGATAAGTGATTTACAAGTACACTTATACAACAATCGCTCGAGAATGTAGAGAATCTAGTGATCGAAATAAGGATTCAAATCACTTAAACATTTTCTCGCTAACGATTATGAACGTAGCGAACTCTCTATCTACACACACTATAAGTAACCCTATAATTGCACTCTAATATTCTCCTCTCTTTTGGTGTCATTATGGTGCACGAAATTTGTGAAGTTTGGAGCCCTATTTATAGAGTTCGAAGGGTTACATCTATCCAAACGAAGGGTTGTGTCCATTGGTGAATGATTGCATCTCTTCATTATGATTGGTTGAGAAGCTTTGATATAATCTACAATGGATAGGCACCTTTTCATGATTGGTTGACTCCTGATAAGTGTCTTTTCGTTGGTAGTTGATGGCGATTGATCATGCTTATCTGACGGTTGGTAGTTCAAAAGATAGAACTAGAAAACCGTCCATGTCGCGATAGCGATATATATGTCGTGACCGTGAATCTTTGATTGGTAGACTTCTGTTCTGAAGAAGAACAAATCGAGACCGCGAATGCTTGTCATGATCGTGAATTACATTATTCTTCAGAATTCTCCTTGTAACTTCACCGATCTTTGACAGCTTTGATCCTAAGCCAAATATTTGAGTTCCACGCATCTTTTCACTCTTT
Source organism: Euphorbia schlechtendalii (assembly GCA_949673415.1). Classification (NCBI taxonomy): domain Eukaryota; kingdom Viridiplantae; phylum Streptophyta; class Magnoliopsida; order Malpighiales; family Euphorbiaceae; genus Euphorbia; species Euphorbia schlechtendalii. Next base: position 2,761 of record CATIWQ010103599.1, on the reverse strand, counting down.
TTTTCATAGAATTCCACTTTTAATCATTTTACTCCCAAGATTTACCTAGTATCTGCATTTGCATAAAAAACAACTACATACCATGTGAAATCTTTTATATGAAGTATAAAAATAACTTGAAATATAGTGTTTAGTGTGTAAAATTAATATGATAATAAGTGTAATTATACACTTATCATACATCTAACCTTCATCCACAAAGGTTAGTATAGAGTATATAGCACAACATGAATATTTACAAGTATGCTTGATTTAATTTTGACGAGGCTCGTGTGACCTAATTAAAATATCGGTGATTTAAATTTATTGTTTTAGAATAAAAAAATTCATTTTATTAACACATATGTTGCTCATTTTAATTAGTGAAAAAGGTCGCATGGCAAAAGGTGAGGTATGTTATCTAGGAATAATTTTTATTCCCTTCGTGGAGGTATTCAAACAATTAGATTTGAGAATTTTCACAATTAAATAAATAATTAAATAAAAGGGATGAACAAATAAATAATATGATAAAATAATTAAATTAAATCCAAGGTTAGAAGTGAGAGAAAAATAAAATATGAAACATAGGAAAAATTAGCTCTAGGAACTCAGAGGCTTACCCTTTTGTTGCGAATCCTCGTCGATAAATCTGCTTGATTTTTAGGAGTGCTCCTCATTAGTTTTTTTAATTGGTGTGAAAGTATATTATTTTAATCCTAAAAATATTCAGACTTAGACTCTGAATTTGTTTTAGGCCTGAGAATATCTGAGGATTTTTGAGAAAAAGATGGAGAAAAATTGATTTGAAAATAATAGAGTTCAGATATAATCAAAGAATTTTTAAAAAAGATGTAAGAAAATCAGAATTATTTTATCAACAAAAATAATTTTTTTTATAAAAAAGAAAATATTGTTTTGAGTTTCGTCGAGAAGAAAAAAATTTTTTTGATAATTTTTTCAGTTCCCTAAATCCATAAAAGGCCCCTCTATTTATAGGGGGGATTCAAAGAATTCGCACTATAAGGGGACTTCTGGCGAGCTCAGCTAGGCCCTGGCCCAAAGAAAATATTTTTTTGGGTTTCTTTGGGCCATTATTGTGTGTAATTTAATTTTTAATTTTTTAAATTATATATATTTTTTCTTAAAATATATAAATGCATTTAAAAAATATATTTGGACCTTTAATTATTTATTTATGCCCCCTAAAAATATTTTAAGACTTTAAATTTTCACTTTGAGGCTTTTAAATATTTTCTTACGGTCCTAAACATTTATTTAGGTCCCAAAATATTTTTTTTAATGAGAAGAGCTCCCATTTGAAGATCATTGGATGGTAAAAAATTGTATGATTCAAGGATAAAAATCCTGAAAAGCCATCATCATCAAACGCGCGAGCTGGTACAAAATCTCGTGCTCAGAGCTGCCCCTTGTCTGATCATCGTTGGCTGTATAACCAATATGATCACACGAAATGGAGCGGAGGGATTGAGAATATACCTATTTGGTGAGGCTGGTGATTTCTTTGTCCGATCGGTGATGACGTGGGCCTTCCTTTCTAGAGTCGTGTCCTCAAGGGATTGCCTATTTTTTCTTCAGAATCCCTTGGTGTTTGATACCCCTTGCAGTTGGGTCGACAGTTTCTTTCTATGGCATCCCTTTAATAGTCGGCAACCGTTTCCTTATTCGGCTGTAATCATCGTGTACCCCTTGTGAGTTGTTGGAGTTGCCGAAGATGGGTTCCTGAATTTGTTTTAAAGGTGACCATGATGGGGGGATATCCAACCGTTTCTTTCTTCGATTGGTGGATGAGACTGTTTTTTTCTTCAGTCATAGAGATAACCATTTCCTTCTTCGGTTGTATTTTGAATTTTCTTAGTAGGATGTTGACTTGTTCCTTGTGATAAATAAGAGAAGAAATGTAATGTTGGTACATTTTATGATGAATGTTTTAATTATTTGATTGAGTTTATGCGAAGAAAAAAGTTTTATCCCTTTAATAAAAAATTAAAACATGATGAATAAATGAGTTTAATGAAAATTCAGGGATGTCTCGAAGACCGCTCCATTATTTTAGGAGGTTTTTGTGATGTTGCAATGTTGCTTGAATAGGGCCTAATTAGGCTTGAATTGACTTTAGGCTTGAGTAGATCATTATCCTTCTTGATGTTTGTAGGTTCCTCAAGTGGAGGAGTTTCTTGTTTACCGAGATGGTATTGCCCCAGTTTTACATCGCCTTTACATGTAAATGATGTGATGTGATTGTAATGTATGCATGATTTTATGTATGAACAATATTTATCATATGATTTATGCTCATCTATTGTAGGTGTTGTGGGCTTCATTCATTGGAGAGTCTTCTCTTGTGCTGGTGCATGGGCCCTAGGATTTATCTTGTTTGGGATTCCATGGATGACTTCCTTAGAGCGATGACCATGAGTTTGTTGAATCAGATTCGAGTTCAAAGCTTGGATCTGGTTTGAGGAGGGTCTGGATGAGTCGTTGATCCTGAACCATATAGGCGATGATCGCTTGGAAACTATTTACCTAAAGTGTAGGTGGTATATGATGTCACGTACCATTCCAAGGATGAGACGATGAATTTGATATTTCTTTGGTTCTAATTTCTACATAGATTTCCCTTTCGGGTTTTCAATCTATCGAACCTTGTCTTGATTTTTTCCTAGACCGCCCTTTCAGGTTTCCAATCCAGTAGACTCATTATTTTTTTATTTTTGGATGTTTACTTGCGATATTCTACCATTGGCATGCAAGCAATCAA
>CATIWQ010103561.1:0-29782 GCA_949673415.1 Euphorbia schlechtendalii | reverse complement strand
TTTCCCCTTATATGGCTGACCACGACTACATTTGATGAGTCTGCTCTTTGTTGACTTCCAAGATGATATAACGAGCTCGAATCCAAATCCCTTTGAAATACTCCTTGCCCATGCAACTGCATCTTCTGCTATTTGAAATTTTGTATCTATGATGAAGTGGCTACTGTAGTCAATGCCATCACCATCGTCCATCGGGGAAACAAACGCCACAGGAAGAGAGTATGATAAGATGAAGAGAATGCTAGAAACTTTTACGAATCAAAGAGAATTTTAGAATGACAAAGAAATTGGGAATTAGTAGATTGGTGTAGTGTGAGAGAGAAGGGAAACATTGATATTATATATAGAATTTGGGAAAAAATATAGCTGTTGGGAATATAGCTGTTGGGAATATTCCGTAGGGAATATAGCTGTTGAGAATATTCCATAGGGAATATAGCTGTTGGGAATAGTAAAAAGTAATAATGTAGATGCTGAAAAATAACCAGTACGATTTGACAACACTCTCAGTTGAGAAAAGAATAGTAAACTTCGGTAATACAGACTCTGACACGGGTAAAACAATAATACTGCAATTACGAGAACAATTAAAATTCAGTACCAAAATGTTAAAAAAAACAACAATTGTTCAGAAATTATCTAAAATAAGAGATACATAATGAATCACTGTGATTTATTCCATTCCCTCAGCAATCCTTCAAATTGTGTTACCATTTCGTTATGCTCCGGATATCCATTTTCACCCATTATTGTAACTGCCTTCCTATAACCATTTACAAATCGGTTCACCCACTACAAGAACATTTACAACATAAAAAAATTATTATGTAACTGTAAAAAAAATTAAATAACTTGTAAACGAATAAAATTACTTACGTAATCATTGTTAGATCGAGGCTGTGCAACATTCTCTCCACGTTGATAAGGTAAGGATGTGAATGTTGCTCATACCACCTAAGGTACTCAGGAGTAGATGCACCGAGGTCTTGATCAGCAACCTGAAAATGTGCAACAGACATACAACCCATTATTGGAAAAGTAGCCCATGTATCCTTCGTCGCGCATAATGGATGCTCGATCTTGTACGAAACGTTATTCTACGGTCTGTAAGCTTTCTGTGGTGTCAATATAGGCATTGGGGAATCTGCACATATCCTAACTGCTTGAGCACCCTCCAAGGTATGTACGGCTCAATAATGTTACGATATTGAATCCAGCTTGTGTACAAGGTCCGCGGAACAGCTTGACTAGGATTAGGACCGTACGAAAGCCACCTCACCTGCACGATAGTAAAATCAATGATCTGAAACACATTAAAAGCTAAATAAAAGTTAGTTTATACCTCTGCTGCAGTCATCTAATCGATGCGTATACGCAAAGCATCCAAACGGACACCCTTGCCCTCTAGACAGGGTGCCCACGACATCGCCCTAGCTTATCCTTCCCGAATAAGGTAACGTGTATGAGGTCGAAAACAAGGAAAATACTTGTATATCCAAGTTTGGAGAAGAGTCAAAAATCTGTTAATTTGTCTACTATCACCTCGACTAGCCGTTCCAAGCTGGCGATACAAGTATGCTAATGTAGCTGCACCCCATGCATATTCACGTACATGGTTCAACTCATCTTTCACGTCTAAAGCATAAGATGGTCAGATTTGGTTATCACTCTTGTCTACAAACAAGGTTCCTACAAACATCAACCACATCCAACCAGCCATCTTAGCATGGGGTGGTTGATGGCTGTCACGACATTTCTCCGCTACTATCTTAGCAGGAATAGCACCATGCAACCATATTTCTTTCACCGTATCTTCCCCAACTGCAAGCATCTCCATCACTACATTCTTCATGTAATCAGTTCCGCCATGCTTCGAGACAATCAATCCATCAACAGAAATGCTTAAAATATAATGCACATCATGCATCATAATAGTCATCTCTCCAAAAAGCAAGTGGAAAGAATTCGTATTTGACTGCCACCGCTCAATAAATGCAGAAATCAAATCCGCGTCAATGTGATCATACATAGTAAAGGGAAAGTGGCTCACCCCAGTCCTCTCGAGAATCTTCTTTCATGTCCCATCCATCGTCTCAAACCAAACTCTCAGTTCTTTTAACCATGATGGTCTATTATGACACTTCAAATGTTCCCTCTTATTACCCTTCCAAATCTCAGAAGCGACATGGCCCAAAAAACTCGGGATCGTGTCACCAATATACGATCCACTAGGTACAGGCTCGGTAACTATCCACTTTCTCACATGCTCCCTACTACTCGAAGAAGCATCTGTACCGAATCTTCCATCACGCTTTCTCCTAACCATATGAGTGTCATCCACAACATCATCGTAATCATCCCCTCCCTTTGAGTCTGACATATCATCTAACTCATAATCACAGGCCTGAAAGACAAGTGGATCTGCTCTGATGAGACTGTGTGGTGTAGCAAAACTCGAACCTACTCCTGAAGTTGACATGGCAGGGACAGTCTCCACAACATCCTCTATCGGTACCCGCTGTCTCCGTCGCCTCATAGACGCGTTAAGACCGCGAGCAGCTACACGTCGTGGGTCCGAAACCATCGTATTCTGTATTCAATAAACAAATATTCAAAATAGTTAAGACGAACATCAATAAAATAATATGTTATTAAAAGAAATATTCAATAAAATAAATATTACGTAAATAAATATTCAATAAATTAATAATCCAGTAAACTAAATATTCCATAAATAAATATTCAATAAATTAATAATCCAGTAAATTAAATATTTTTCTTAAAAAAATATTTAATCGACTAAATATATTTTTCTACCAACTTTTATTACATTTCCAAATAAGATGTCATGTACTTTTGAAATTAAGAACATGTATTTGAATAAAAAATTTTAAAAATTTCACCGTTATACGATTATCGGTTCAAACAATTTAATTCCGACATACAATTTTGATCGTACTAATGTAGCCAGAAATAAATTTCGACCAGTAACTTCCTCGGCCGAAATTTAATTTCGGCCAACCTAATTAAATTCTGGTTATAGTTGGCTGGAATTAAATTTCGGTCGAGGAAGTTAAGGGCGGAATTAAATTCTGGTCAACAATGTAGTTGGCTGGAAATTAATTCCGGCCAACCACAAGGGTGGCCGGAATTAAATTCCGGCCAAACTCAAAGGTGGCCGGAATTTAATTCTGGCCATTGACTTCCCTTGCCGGAATTAAATTCCGGCCAACAACAAAGGTGGCCGGAATTTATTTCCGGCAGTTGACTTCCCTGGCAAGAATTTAATTCCGGCCAACTACAAGGTTGGCCGGAATTAAATTCCGGCCATTTTGGTTCGTCGGAAACGAACAGATCGGTTCGTGTCGGGTGGAAACGAACCGATCTGGTTCGTTTTCGGCAGAAAGGAACATGAGCAGTTTTCGGCTCCAGAAACTGCTCCGTTTTGCAGTTTCTGCAGTCAGAAACTGCTGATGCCGCTCAGTTTGCAGTTTCCGGCGCCGGAAACTGCAAAACGAAGCAGTTTGTAGCGCCGGAAACGGGGGCTGTTTTTCCGGCCAAGAAATGGCCGGAAAAGCAGCCCCGATGTTAAACGAAATTCAAAAAAATACCTGAGCCGACGCTTTTCCTTTCCTCCGTCATCCGTCCATGTCGAAGGAAATTTTTTTTGAAATTTTAGAGAAAGTTTAGGGTATGAAGTTGATTCCCCAGTAAATATCCCTTCCTCTCCTACCAAAAGCCAAGAAACCTTCTCTCCTTAATCCTCTCCAATAAATAATACACAAAATACAGCTTCTTCTATTCCCTAAACACAAACACAATCTTCTACAGATATTGTACCTTCCCCCAAAAAGGCTAAAACCATTCCTTCCACTTCTTCAACTGTACAAATTCCAAAACCTACCCTTTCTTCAAACCCATTCTCCACCCCCCCTAATCCCTCTAATTAGGGAAGTTCCTAATGCTGAGAACTCTGCTCAGCAAGGAAACGCAAGTGGTCCAAGTACTGAGTCAAATTTTATACCCCGTGAAGTACTTGGACCTAGTAGAGAGCCAGTCCAAGAGGACATGGCTGATGCATCCATCTTAGCTCATATTAGAGAATTGGTAAGGAAGAAACTCATAGTGCTCAAAACTGATGCTGAGTTGGATGGAGCACTTAGCAATATGCTACTATCTCAAGAGTTGATGGGTTTATCTTCCAAACCCAAGGCTAAGCTTCCTGAGTTCGAAGAGCATACAAGCTTGCCTACTGAATCTATCTACTTCAAGGAGTTTGAGAAGATTCAGGGTAGTTTGTTTGTTATTCAGGATCATTTGGCGAAAGAAAGCTCCAAGAGTTTGGTGGATAAGATGGCTTTGATCCTAACCGGATTATTAGAGTCTGCAGACCAACTTGGGGCAACAATATCGTCTATCCCCACATCTACTGCACTTGCTAATGTAGTCGTAGGAAATATAAAGGGTGCTGCTGCTAAGCAGCCGAGTTCCTCGAGTTCCAACATGGAAACTCAAGTGACACAACTCCATAAACTCGGTGAGGAACAAGTCAACATCAAGAGGAGCACCAATCGTAAATTGGATAATTTGCTCAAAGAAGTGGAGACTACCAAGGACATAGTCCATAACATCGTAAAGGTTTTGGAGACCACGACTCTCTTCATTCCAAGATTGATAACATTAGCAGAGATGTCAACGAGAACACAAACTCAAAGATCTCAGCATCTCAGAAGTTTTTTATCACTACCATAAGAAAAATCTTCCCTGAGATGCCAGCGCCAAGTCTTCCACCTACTGAATCTCGTTGCTCAAAAACTGGCATGACCATTCGCACCATGCTGAATGTCATTAAGACCAAGATAGAAGATCTACAGAAGAATGTGGGAACTCTTGTTACAATTGGAGAGCTGGATGCTAAAGACATTGACTTCACCGCACAATGTTTATCTTCAATATGCCCAAAGATTGTTAATATGGAGGCCAAGCTGAAGATAGCATTGTCTACAACAGACTTTAGAGCTTTGCTACAATGTTTTCAACAATTTGTGTACCAAGGATTCGATCAGATTGATCATCTATCAAGGTGTCATCACCTTTTGCTTTCAAAACTTAATGATCAAGAGTTTCTCACTTCTAAAGGTAAGAAGTAGTTGGAGGAAGAGATCTCCCCACAGATTATTATCCATCAAGCGGACTTCCAAGCTACCCTTAACTCCTTTAATAAATGTTTAGAGAAAATTGTTCAAGGACAGATATCAATGGGGGAGAAGGTAGCTGAAGAAGCCTTCAAGAGGGTAAATGTTGATAAGGGAACTCTTCCAAGGTGACCGCAATATCCACCTAAAACTCCGCATCATCAACAGTAGCAACAAAAGCCAAATCAAGACAAGACTGGATCCTCCTCTTCGAAGAATAGAAAATAAAAGCCATGTACCTAGTATTAAAATTGTAACCTTAGCTCTATACATAAATTATATGATGACTAAGTATTTTTTATTAATGAAATTACAAAATCTATCTCAACTTAAGATCTTCTTAACTTTAAATTTTTATGCTGTATGTATGTTTCTGATGTGAGATGAATATATAATGCAAGAACTCATACAAAGAGACATACCGTAAAGAGAATCAAAAGTAAGTCAAAGACCCAAAATTCAGAAAAATCCTCTAAGTATGGGGGAGCTTAGCTGGTTGAAGAAGACTCACTCAATATGGGGAAGTTCAAGCTGATTAAGGGAAGTCACTCAGTATAGGGGAGACTTACATCACTTTCCAGGTATTCTTGATATCTTTAAACTATCTTATTCAATTAATCTCTTCTACTACCTAGTTTTCTTTCTGTCCAAAATGGGGGAGATTATAGAACCCAAGTTAATAGTATTTCACAGTACTTAAATGTTTTGGAAAAAGCAAACTTTCTAGGATAGTGAAATTAATTGAGTACGAAGTATACTCTTAATTAATGAAGCTGACTTGAGTTTTTTTAAGGAAAAACAACTCAGTTTGCTAAGTAATTAATTAAGTTACGGCTTATAGTAGGAAAAGCTGAGCTGGTGTTGAGTACTATATATTTTAAAAGAATATCAACTCAGCTGTGCTGAGTTAGCTTTTATTAATTGGAAGCTGTATGGTTTGACACTTAGAGAAATAGATGGCACTTGTGCTGCTAACGTTTTCTATGAGAAACGAAATATTTGTTCATTGCTTTTCAGGATGAAAAGCATTGAAATTAAAGAAGATTTTCAGTGGTCCTCATAAGACCTAAGGTGTCAGTACGGAATGTTGGAGCACCTCAAAGTTTTCTTTCTATCTCTAAATGTCTTGGAATCTATCTCCAACGGGAAGATTCAAAAGATATGAAGAGAAGACAAATTTAAGAACAATTAGGATGAAAAGTTTGCAACAACTACTTCGCAAAGCTTCACGTATAAATGGAAAACTGAAGCAGACGTTCAAACTTGGTGAATCACCTTGAATTTCTTTAAGAGCTTAAACTCTGTGCAATTACTCCAAGCTTCAAGAAATTCCATTTCAAGCAATCAGCAAACAACCATTTCCAATCTGTTTATAATAGAGAGAATCACTCTTAGATTTAACATTGTAAGGATTCCACGATTTATAAGTTGAATTCAGTTCTCAAATCTTTTATTCAAATCTGAGTGTCAGTTTGGGAAGGGTACCCAAACTGAGTTGAGTGATAGTTAGAAACAATGAAACTTTCTGTAAAAACTGTCTATTGGCTGTGAAGGCTACTCTGTAGTAAAGATCACTAGTGGATTTAAGCTCGGAGAAGGTATCCGAGGATTAAAGGTAGGCTCGGGGTTAAACTACGATAAATCAGGTGTTAAAGTTCTTACTTTCGTATTAGCTTTTATTACGTTCATCTCATCCATCAATCTTTCTGCGTTTATCATTTTTGCTTGAAAAACCAATCCGAGCTTAGTAGAGTACTCAACAAGTGATTGAAGATAAACTTTCCAGCAAAGCTGAGTAGTTTATATGTTTTTAGACCCACTCAGCATAGCTTTACTCAGCACGCATCTAAAAATGGAACTTGGTTTAAATAATTTTATAAATCCAAAATGTAACCAAGAACTGCATTCACCCCCCCTCTACGGTTATTTATAAGCTGTCTAAGGACCAACAATGCCTCTTAAGGTACAAATAACCATATCACGAGTAATCGTTGATAAAGGTTATGAAGTAGACGAAACCCTCGTGTTTTTTAACACTCATTGGACCACATACATTAGAATGTATTATTTCCAAGGTACTAGTGGCACACAGACCCTTTCCTTTGAAAGGTTTCTTATTTATCTTCCCTTTAAAACAAGGTTTGCATGCCCAATAGGATTCTCATTCCATTGGGCCCAAGTCACCACATTTGTGTAACTTAGTTAAGAAAGTCTCATTTATATGGCCTAGATGACAATGCCGTAAGTACGAGGATTTCTCATTATCCAATCTTGATTTCTTAACAATGTTCGCATTTAGAATTTCAATTTTAGTATCTAGAACATAAATACCATCCACAGATATTCCACAAGCATAAAGAACATTATCACATCGAATTTGACATTTATGATTAGAAAATAAAATTTCAAATCTCTCTGTTGCTAAATGCGCAACAAAAATAATATTCTTAGTGACAACATGAATATAATAGCAATTGTTCAAAACTAAAACTACGCCACTAAGAAAACGAAGGCTATATGTCCCTACAGTTGTTGCAGCAGCCCGTGCTCCATTTCCAACTCTTAGGTCCATTTCCCCCTTTGCAAGCCTTCTACTGTTCCACAATCCCTACACAGAAGTACAGATATGAGTACCAAAACCAGTATCCAATACCCAAGTAGACTCATAGGGAACTGTAGAGAAACTCTCTAGTATGAACATACTTGAAGAAGATGCCTTACTTGGCTTCTTCTTCACTTGTTAAAAAATCTGAGCTCTTAACTCGCATTTCATTTTGGCACTTTTCATGAGTCTTCTCTTGACCTTGAAAGCCCTAGACTTTCTTATCTTTTGATCCTCAATAACAAGTTGATTCTCAAGTTTATTTCTAAACTGTATATTATATTATTCCAACAGGTCTACCATCTCGAAAAAATTACAATAATCACTAATACCATAGAAATCTATTTTGAAATTATCGTACCTATGTAGTAGACCTTTCAATACAATCCATTTCAAGGTTATTTTATCATAAGTAACTCCTATTTTCCTTAATTGTTCAGAGTTATCGTAAACAGTCATGGCAAAATCAATTGTTGAGGTGTCAGCCCCTAGACATGCAGTTAAACATGAATGTCTCAGGTTCATCCATCATTACAAGCTGACAATCATAGACTCCAAGTCCATGCTTTTGCAAAGATCCCTGTACATTGGAAGCATAGTGTTGACCATGAAGTTCTTTGTGAAATCACAGTCCCTTTTGTACTTCACGTACTTATCAATTTGATAAATGAAAGGATCTTCTCCGGGGAGTTCGGACTATGGATTATCTAGTACATAATCCAAACCAAGGCTCTTTAGGAACCTCTTCACACACTTGAACCACTCATAAAAGTTGTCTCCTTTGTAAAACTTGTTATCAATGAGATGCATTATTAATATTAGTGTTTTTATTCAACCTATATATAAGATAGAATTTGTTTAGATATTAGTATATGTACATGCATTTAATATAAGGTCTTTAATTAAATACATAATTCCTACTATATTCTCGACATTTAAATAGCCCCATCTATTTAAATTCGGGAAATTAGGTCCAACCAATTTTCCTTAGTATGTAGCATCCATAGCCACTCATCATGACCCTCGCTATAGCAGGTCAAGCTATAACAAGACAACCATGGTTGGAACCCATCCATTTGCATCTCATGCAATTTCTAATCCATTTAAGTTCTCTTTCTTGAGACGTGCGTACCCAATTGTACAACTCCTCAAATGTGTCTCCAATTTGGCATTAGCTCCAACTATATGGACAGCTAACCCATATGGGTTAAGTCATTAACCCCATCTAGTCTCATGACCAAACACATGATAAGGGAAAGCATGTTGTATATGTTCTTAGATCCATTAAGAAGGTTCGTATCATGACTTATGATGGGAAGACAATCTACCACCTTAATATTGTTATAGGATTTTATTGGTACCACTAGTCTCACCCTAGTCTTAGTCTTATATGATGGATATGATTTTAAAAGTAATAATTCTAGGCTATTTAGAATTATTAAATTAAGGGAACATACTCGGGACTGGTACATCATAATCATTACATTATGCCAAGACCTCATATAGCATGCAAAACAAATAAGGTCCATGTTTAAGTTCTTGCACCTATGTCTATAAGTTTTTATTTAACAACTTAAACAACGTTTCTAAAACCATATGCGAAATCCAACTACTATACTAGAAATCAACTAAGTCATAAAAGTCACTTGGGTACTTTTTAATCTAATATCGATGGAGATTTCCAGGTAGTAAAGGCCCCCTTAAAGTAAATGATCAACCTTGTCCAATCCTTGCCAAAATAACCACAGTTACTTTGATTCGTTATACCACAGACAACTATGATTTAAAGATTTCATTCTTTAATTGATTGAAGTACGGGACGACCATCAATTAAAGCATTTACATGTGTGGTAAAACATTGCTCATTTATATGATAATCACCAAGACTAAGTTTGAGCAAAACCTTAATCTAGTTATCACATCATTTTCTATAACAAGAATTGAAACCTAAGTCATGCATAGCATATTTTAAACAATTCATAGAAAATGTCATTTTAACATATTATAATTAATCTTGCATAGCATAAGGCATGCTTTGATACCACTGCTGGTTAATCAAGATAGTAATTGAACATGCAACATTGCAAGGTGGAATTTCAAAACTTAAAATTAACCTAAAGGATCTCCTAAGCATGTCATGATTAAGATAATATGAGTTATAATATTCCATAGATACTTATAGATTTATAAAACTTATAAAAGAAACTTATCATCTAAGTTTAGAACATTACCAGTTGATGCGAGCTTCTCTTTCTTTTGGATACGGCGTTCCCTTAAATAAATTTGACAGAACTTTGTTAGCATGAGCCTCTAAACTAGGATAGCCACTATGATTGATCCATATGGATCTTCACCGACCAAAACCCTATTGAGGTAGAACTCATTAGTAGAAAGCAGCTGCTAGATCTCTCGAAGACCAACCCGAAAATATAAACTAAGAAGGCTCACTTCAAATCGAAAGAGCCTTCTATATAACTCTTCTTTGTTTAGAGAAACTCGTGAAGGATCTCACACAACACATAAAGAAAGAGATGTCAAACTCAAAGAGAAAAGCTAAGTTGAAGTGTGAAATAATGAGAGAATTGGAGACTTATTTATAGGGAAAGGGGGAGTGTTTGACTCCCACTAAAACTCAATGTGGGATGGGAATATTCCCATCCCACAAGCGGGTTAGCCGCATAGGTCACTTGGACCTGCGGGCTAACCTGCGGCTGCCTCTATAAGGCAAGCTATAGTGGGCTTGCCTTGTACCACAAACATGGGTTTGCGGACCTTCCGCAAGCCCATGCTTGTAGGCTTGAGCGACATGCCTAAGCAAGTGCTGCCATGGGTAGCGCTTATGGGCTTGCAGCTCGCTAGCGTGCGGGGGCTTACCCCACGTGCTAGCGGCCTGAGAGCTTTTCAACTCACGGTGCATCCGTAGGCCCCACTCTGAACATCCCTTGTTCGTTTGGAGCCCACTCACAACGGTGAAAATTCGCTTGCTTCGCTCTACGTAATTTTCCCTAATTTTCTCTTTATTCCTTTTAATTATCAATTTAGTCCAACCAATTAATAATTCTTCTAACAAATTTGACAAATTAATATTCTCGGTATAGACCCAGTCTATAGGTTCTTTACTTAGTTTGGTAAAGACCCAAAGTGTATGACCTCATAGAATTCTAAAGTACAGAGCCGTTAGAGGTTAGCCTAAACTTGGCTTCCCATATGGGAACCTTTAGGCTTTGTGTTCCAAACCGATATAGAAACCGATAGCTCTAGACGATCAAATGGGCTTTCAAGCAAATATGTATGATCCCCTGATACTTGGAACGTCACATGCCTATGACTTGATCTAATTCTACAGTAGTAACCAATGCAATACACTCCTTTCCATTTGGTTAAGTACCATCTATTTTATTGAGCTCAGATTAAGTGTCAGCTCATGTAATAGCCATAGCTATCCTGGAATTAGACTTGTTCACGAAGAACACCACTCACCATTATATATGAAGATTGATTAGAAACCTATTCTATCAATCTTATACTCTAATCAGAGGTTAAAGAGTGTGTCACTTCAACAAGGCGCCCTAAGGTACATCTCCCATTATAACACTATATCAGGAGCGATGGATCCAATTTTGACTACTCGGTTTACCAGCATGTGATCATCACTATACCCGTAATCACCTGTATCATCCTGATCACTAGGGTATGAATAAATATGACCCACAGCATAGCAACTCCTACATAAGGTAACTAGTATCTTAGGTCTGAAGATACTTATACTACTACTACAATAAGACATGACACCAACACATGGATATAGTTATTTACGAGTGTCTATCTTATAGCAGTCTCTAATGTATTACCCAAATACATTCATGTGTTAACTCAAAGTTCTACCTTCAGATTGTGAGATCTGCTGCTTAGATCTGATCCAAGAAGTAAGCCTAGACATACTAGTTTGTCCGTTCCATTGATGTCTAGTCTCAATGAAACTATGACTAGGAATATTTAGACTATTCATAATAACATCTATGTACAATTCTCACACCACAAAGCTCCCATTATGTCCTTGCACTTATACGCTATGAAGTGGTCATGGACTTTATCTTATCAATGTGTATATATATAATACTATACATATATGATACCAACATGATACATAAATAAATTAAAACACTAATAAACAACAAAGATGCCTTAATTATTAATAATAATATGAAATCGATTGTACATTATAACTAATTAAGATATATCACCCTAATTGCCTCTAGGGTATACATCATGTCTAATAGCCTCAAGCCAGGCAAAGGAATAGGCTCAAGCTTAAATCTCGTAATTAGAAGGACGCTAAGGCGAAGTAGAGAGTTGAGGAAGAAGAGGATGCCAGGGAACAAGAGGAAACCCTGCTTCAAAGAAAGTGCAAGCTTTAGATGACCGAGGATGATGTGGAACATGGGAGCTCAAAGAAAGGTAAAGAGGACCCTGAAGCCACAAATTCTAAGGTTACAGCCTGTGTGGAGGAAAATCTTACCAAAGCAAGGGGCACTTAGCGTAAGTGCTCTACCACCACTCACCTAGTAAAGCGAAATGTTCAAATGGTGAGTACCAATGAGTATGTTGGTGATAATGTGGAGATCATTGACCAGGAAGAATCTGCTCTTCTTGAGTCTGCATCCCAAGCCATATTCCCACATAGCCTGAGTCTACTTCCACTCAAGCTGAGTTACCTGAGATTGACCCATCCTTGGTTTAACAACCAACCTCAAAGTACCTTTAAATCCTTCCCCTATTTCTTCTGTAAATCCTCAACCCCCTTCACCTATAAATCCTTCTGATCCTAGTCTTGTATATTCTGAAATTCTAATTTCTTCTATAAATTCTCCTCCTAATATCCAACAAACTATAAATTCTCCAACTCATACCCCTTCTTCTCATTTTCACTGTCAATCAAAAAATATCAATTTTTCTCCTCCTCCCAACACTGAAACTGCCATAATCCCCACTCTTGTAAAATCTAACCCAACCCAATTCTTCAAATGTACAAAATTATAAATCTAATCTTTTTTTCAAAACCATCCTTTACCCCTCTAACCCCTTTGATTAGAGAAGTTCCAGAAGTTGAGAACTCCGCTCAGCATGGAAAAGCAAGTGAGGAAGGTGCTAAGGCAAATTTTATAGCTAATGAAATATCTCCCTCCAGCAACAAGCTAGTTTAAGAGTTTCGCTGATCCAGCTATCTTAGCTCAGATTAGAGAGTTAGCATGAGTTAGCAAGGAAGCAATTTCCAACTCTCAACACTAACACTAAATTGATGGAGCAGTAAGCCGTGTGATACTGTCTTAAGAATTGATGGACTTATTCGTAAAGGAAAAGGTTAAGATTCCTAAGTTCGAAGAGCACTCAAGCATTCCTTTCGAATCAATCTACTTCAAAGAGTTTAAAAGGATTTAAGGAAGCCTATTTGTGATTCGCAATCATCTGACGAAGGAATATGCCAAAAGCCTAGTGGACAAGAGGTGTTGATCTTAAATGGACTATCTGATTTTGCGGGTCAACTTAGTGCGGCTGTCACCTCTATCCCCACATTTATTATTATCGCTTACGCGGTAGTATGAAAGATAAAGGGTAGTATTGATGTTGCTGAGCAGGTGAGTAGCTTGAATGCTACCGTGGTAACTCAAGCTACATAGTTTCATCAATTCAGAGAAGAAAAGGTGAAAATTAAGAGGAGCATCGATATTGATAATGAGCTCAAAGAAGTCGAGGTCACCAAGGACATAAGTCATAGCATGGTGAAACTTTTAGAGAGTGTGTCTAAGCTGATGGTGAACTATGATAAAAAGGTGGATAGAGTTTTAAAGGTAGTTAAGGAGACTAGGAAGAAGGTTGAAACCTTCGCTAAACCTTGATGTGTTGGATGAGAATTTTGAGTCTGTCTGCAAGCTTATTAGTGACAATACTGATGACAAGTCAAGAAAGCACAAAATGCTCTGTTTGAAGCAAGGGCAAGCTGATCCCAAAGCCTATTGAGTCACTTGTAGCCTTTCCATCTAAAAGAAGTTGAACATCATCAAAGATAGGATTAATAATATGCAAAGGAATTTAGATCAATTGGTTACCGCTAAGATGCATGATTCAAGGGATATATAGTTCACTGCAAATACAATGCACAACTTCTGCCATAGGATAATTGACATGGAGGCAAAGCTGAAGATTGCTCTCTACTTCAGACTTTCATGGTTTGTTGCAATGCTTTCAATAGTTCCCCTGCCAAGGATTCGATTAGATCACTCATATCACCAAATGCCATCATTTGCTTCTAGAGGAACTTAATGATAAACACATCTTAACACTCAAGGGAAAGGAACAACTTGAATCCGAAATCTCTCCAGCAAACATAGGAAAGAAAGAGAGCTTCCAAGCTGCAATCAACTCCTTTAATCTGTATTTGGAAGAAATTATGAAGGGTTAGATTATAATGGGGGAGAAAGTAGTAGAAGTTACTTCGAGGAAGGTTTCTTCGTATAAACATTCTTTGCCTCAAATGTCTCAACATCCTCCATCTCAACCTCAACCTTAGTCTTAGCATCAACAGCAACATCATCAACACCGCGGGGCGGCTCCTCCGTTGTGGGTAAACGGGAAACCCGACTCTACGAACCCGAGGAAAGGGTAGTATCATAAATAGTTGTAGTATAAGCTAGACTTGTAATAGAGTATAAAATGCAATCACTTAGCTTAGAACACATTCTATATGTTGACTAAACTTTTTGTCAATAAATGAAATTACAAGTTTTTGTCTATCTAATTTAAGAGCTTTTTAACTTCTTATTTGTTGTGAATGTATGCTATTTCTACTTATAAACTGTAGCAAGAAAAAATGCCATGACCAACCTCAAAGAAAAGTTGAAATAAGATAAAGTCCCAAATTGAAGAAAATTCCTCTAAGTATGGGGGAGTTAAGCTGAATGAAGAAAATCCACTCAGTATGGAGGAGTCCACACTGACTAAGGAGTTCACTCAGCATGGGGGAGTCTTACATCATGTATCAAATATTCCTCTATCTTTAAACTATTTATTCAATTAATATATTCTACTACCTAGTTTGTTATCTATTCCAAAATGGGGGAGATTGTTGAACCCAAGATAAAAGTACTTCATAGTACTTAAAACATTTTGGAAATAATAAACTGTCTAGGATAGTAATATTAATTGGGTACTAAGTAGACTCTTACTTAATCAAGTTTACTTAAGTTTGTTTAAGGGAAAACAACTCAGTTTACTATGTGATTAATTAAGTAATGGCTTAGAGTAAGAAGAGCTGAGTTCAACCTAGTACTATGTAGTTTACAAAATATAGACTTAGTTAGGCTGAGTTAGCTTTTTGGTATAAAAGCTGAACTTATTTGACACTTAGAGAAATATATGACACAAATGTGTTTAACGGAATCTATGAGGAATGAAATATTCCTTTAATGTTTTCCGAAGAAAAAGTGCTAAAATTAAAGAAGACATTCAAGTGGTCCTCACAATGAAAAGGTGTCAGTATGCAATATTGGAGAATCCTCACTAAAGTCCAAAACAAAAGGAATCCTCTGGCATGCATCGTTTCTCAGTGTATCCGTGCAACTCTACAACATCAGCAAATCAAAAAATTGCAAGCTTCCACATTTCATCTCGCGTGCCTCTCTATCAGAATGGATTGCTTGAAGGAAATGAGTTTTTAACACATTCGGATAATCTCGAGCATCAACGTTCGAAATTTCTATCTCTAAACATCTTGAAATTCATTTCAAATGGGCAAATTCGAAAGATATGAAGAGTAGAGAAATTGAAGAGAAAGTCAGAATGAGAAGTTTGCAACGGCTACTTCCAGGAGCTTCAAGTATAAATAGAAGACTAAAGAATATGTTCAAACTTGGTGAATCTCCTCGAATTTCTCTAGTGTTGAAATACTGTCAAAATTTTCCTAGCATTTAGAAATTCCAAATCAAGAAATTAAGCAAATGAAATTCTTCTTATCAGTTTGTAATAGAGAGAAATCACTTTAGATTTAACATTGTAAAGGATTCAATGCATTCTATAAGTTGAATTCCTCTATTCTATTAAAAAATCTGAGTGAGTTTGGGAAGGGTACCTAAACTGTGTTTGCATGGTAGTTAGAAAGAAATGTAATTTATATGATAGTCTACCCATTGTAAAGACTTCTCCACCTAAGGAAGGAAGGAAAATATTAGTGGATTAAAGCTCGGAAAGGAATTCGGGGGACTTGAGGTAGGCTAGGGGCCAAAACCAAGATAAAATCTTAGGTGTTGAAGTTCTAACCTTTGTCACTAGCTTTTATTATGTTTTACTCATTCATCATCCTCTCTATTATCTCTATTTTTCTAGAAAAACCAATCGGAGTTGAATAAAGTACTCAATAACGATTGAAGATAAATTGAGTCAATGAAGTTGAGAAGTTTATAGTTTTTAGACCAAACTCACATAGCCTCACTAAACATGCTTTTAAAAACTAAACTTGGAAAATAAATTTTATAAATCGTAAAAAGAACCAAGTAAAGCATTCTGTTTATATTAAGCTGTTTTGGACCAACAAGCTCAAGAGTGTGTTTTGATGTTTGGAAAATGAGAATTTTGGGAGAAAAATTTTGGATACTTGTGTTTTGTGTCTTATGAGGAGCAAGTTACTCCTCATTACCCCCTGGAACCGAGGCTAAACTAGCCTAGATTCCAAGATGACAGGCTATTTTAGCCTATCATCTTGCTATAATAACCTACCATGGTAAATGAGCATGCACCCATTTACAAGGGTATGACCCTAGGACTTACTTTTTGGTTTTTTGAACCAGAATGAGAAATCGAGTTTTTCTTGGAATGTGAATTTTTGAATTTCGAGTTTGTGAGTAGAAAGAATGATAATTTGGCTTCTTTCAACTCTTGTCCAATCCTTGACTTGAAGTCGGTATGAATCCTCATCGGTCCAACGGACCGTGCTAACACTTAAATTAATCCATGCGTATTATTTATTTTGCGTTCTTACGTTATGCCACCTTGACATGTCTAGTTATTATTGCCTTGTGATTTTAATGCCTTTTTTAAGGGTTTTGTTTGTGTAACCTCCCGAGTTATGATTTTTCCTTAGCCTTTGTAAGCTTTAGAGTTTTATGTTATTTTGACCTCCTTGAAATGGTTTTTCCTTTGTAAAGATTATGCGCTTATTTTGATAAAGTTTTCATTTTTTTATGAGTGAGTGTGTGCAGTCTTAAAGTGTGATGAAGACTTAAGTTTCCATGATATGAAAATAAATTTCTTATTATTGATGAAAATATTATTACAAGCTAGGTATTCTATGCATCTGGTGGTCTATTTCCTTTAGGGGGTGCCGCCTCATTAAGACATTCTAATTTAAAACCCAGTGGGAAAAATCCTTAGAAAGGAAAAGAATACGAAAACCTTAATCCCTATAGGTTGTTTCAATTGTGTAATTGGGCCTTAAGTTAGAGATATTCTATGTTTGTGGAAACTCCTTGCTCTTAATGGTGCTGAGTTGATATGTTGCTAGCCCAAGGACTTTAGCAACCTTGTATGAGCCGTCCCATTTAACACCTATCTTTTTCTTTTCCTTCTCTAGCTTATGATGCAATAGTGACTTTAAGAACGAGATCTCCTTCTTTGAGGAAGACTTCTTTGACCTTTGTGTCATGATATCTTGAAATCTTTCTTTGTAGGTCACCATCAGGATGCAAGCTCTTTCTTTCTTTTCTTGAATATTTCTAGATGATATTTCATGTTAATATCTTTCTCTTCTTCTATGTAGTATACCACTCGATCTGATGGAGCTCCTATTTCAATGGGGATGACCGCCCCAACTCCATAAACCCCTACGAAAGGCATTTCTCTAGTTGGTTTGCACGGGGTGGTTTAATAAGACCACAAGACATTGAATAGTTCATCAGGACAAACATATTTTCTCATCAGTGACCCATCCTCAAAAAAATGTTAGATAGAAATTACAAGCTAGCTCTAGCCCTTTTATTACCGCCTACGTTGTTGTTTACTAAGAATGCCAAATTGGCATAATATGATAGCTTGATTCTCCCTGGGCCTCTAATTAAGACCCTAATTCATGCTCCTTCTTGGGAAGAAGCTCTATCTACATATATTTTCCATTCTTCGGTCTTGATTGTTTCTATCAACTCAAGCCCTACATATTTTACAATGAAATATGCTAGTATTTGTGGTTTAAGGGTGCTCCAATTTTTAAATCTTATGTTAATCTCTCTTAGTCAAATAGCTCATTTGGCTAACTTGCTATATGTTTTTGGTCTTTGCAACACCTTTTAAGAGGAAAGCTTGTCCTTTACCATAATAGTGTGTGCCTAAAAGTATGGTCTGAGCCTTGTTGATGATGATATTAGAGCTAGGGTGAGTTTCTCTATTTTTTAATATCTCAACTTTGCATTTTTCAGTACTTTGCTTATGTAGTACAATGGAAATTGACCTTTCCCTTCTTCTGTGATTAAGAAGGTTCCTATCGCCTCTTATGTTACTGCTAGAAATATATATAAAGTTTCTACTTCTCGAAGCTGATTGAGGAGTGAAGATTCCTTTCAATTTATCAAAGGCTTATTGACATGCCTGATCCCATTTTAAATCATTGTCTTTCTTGATCATCTTATAAAAAGGCATGCTTCTCTTAGCTAAAAAATATATGAATCTTCCATAAGAGTTCACTCTTTCATTGAGGTATTATACCTCATTAGAGTTTTGGGAGGCTCCATGTTGATGATTACTTTGATTGTTTTGAAATTAACCTCTATCCTCTTTGAGAAATCAAGAATCCTAAAAACTCTCCACTCCATACTCAGGAAAACCATTTTTTCATATTGAGCTTTAGTTGGTAAAATTCTAAGATCTTGAACATAATCTATATGTCGCCTACATGGATGGCTTCATGTTTGCTCTTGATGAT
Organism: Euphorbia schlechtendalii; assembly: GCA_949673415.1. NCBI lineage: Eukaryota > Viridiplantae > Streptophyta > Magnoliopsida > Malpighiales > Euphorbiaceae > Euphorbia > Euphorbia schlechtendalii. Next base: position 11,022 of record CATIWQ010103561.1, on the reverse strand, counting down.
TATGTCATCAACATACTTCTATTGACTTCCCACTCTCACCCTTAAACATGTTATTCACCAATATTTGATATATAACACCAATGTTTTTAAGCCCAAATGGCATGAATTTGTAACAAATATGTTCCTTTATGTGTGATAAAGGAAATCTTTTCTTTGTCAACTAGATTCATTGGCATTTGGTGATAGCCGCTTTTTGCATCCAACAAAGAATAAAATGTGTAGCCGACTATTGAGTCTATTAGATGATCCATGCTTAGCAATGAATAGTTATCTTTGGGTGTTGGTTTGTTTAAGTCCTTGAAGTCTACACACATCCTATAGGAGCCGTTGGGTTTCTTAACCAAGAAAACATTAGCTAGCCACTTAGGATTATGAACTTTTCTTATGAGTGCCACCTTAACCCATTTATCAACTTCCTCTTCAATGGCTCTTTGGCGATTTGTTGCATTCTTTCGCTTCTTTTACTTAACCGACTCGATCTTTGCATCAAGGTTTAACTTATGCTTTGGCACGTCCAACTTTACTCCTAGCAAATCTTTAGAGGACCATGAAAAGGTATGTTGTTGATCTATTAGCACATTGCTGATTTCAAATTTTGCGTCATTGCTAAGATTGTTAGCAATTTTTACTTGTCAGCCTGACTCTACCATAAAAACTTCCAATTCTTCAGTTGGCTCAATTGTTGGAGTACATTTTGGCTTGATTTCTTCTTTATCTCTATGAATAGATGCCAATTAAGTTTCCTACACTACTTGTGGATTCTCTACTACTACTTTCATCCCCTTAACAGTTGGTATGTGGAATACCAAGTGTAGGGGATATATCAACGAATCAGTTTTTGTCAAAAATGGCCTTCTATAATGATATTAAATCCTTCTAAAATATCCAACATAGTGAAATCTACCTCTCCACTGAAAGTGTGTTATAAATCTCTCAGTTCTACTTCCAGAGTGACCTCACCTAGCGATTGGATTAGTTAGCCATTTAAGCCCAGTAAGGGTGAGTGGCCCACCTGGATTTTGGAATGGTGGACTTTTAGCTTTTCTAACACACTTTTTGTGAATATATTCACTGAGCTTCTCATTTTTACCAAATCTTCCTAACGATATAATTTTTTATCAACGCCTCTAGCACAATTGTATCTATGTAAGACTTCTTTTACATGGATTTTTTCTTATAAGGTTTGTTTAGCTCCATGTTTGTGCTTTTGCTAGCAGTGGGTTTCCTCTTATTTTTTGGGAGACTCAAACTCAAGACTGCCTGCAATCACCGTCACTACTCCTTTTTATTTCTTTGACTTCCCCTGATCTTTTAAGTCATCAGACTCAACCTTTTTTTCTTTCTTAGTGGTTCCTTTTACGAATTCACTGAATTTTTTAGCTTTGATAAAATCGTGCACCACATCTACTAATACTCTACAATCATCTATATCAAGACATCTTGCTCTGTGATACTCACAATACTTGTTACAATCCCTCCCTTGAGTTTTTCCTTCTAAGATTTTAAAAAATTTTAAGTTCTTCTTTTCAAGTGTTTTCATGATGGCAGTCAAGATTTGTCTTAAAATATCATTGAGCTTAGGTCTTTCCTTCTCTATCAGATTAATTGGTGCAACCTCAGCTATTACCGCCTCGACTCTTTTTCCTATCCCTATCATCATTACGAGGTCTCTCATCTCTTCAAGAGTTTTCTTTCTTGTGCTCTTTTCTACTGGAGTACATCTCATCTACTTTAATCAAGTCCTTGGCTATACAAATCATCTGTTTTATTATGACTGGATGCCTCGTTATAATTGTGTGTCTCAAATCATTGTTCCTAGTTCCTGGTAGCATGAACTCTTTTACAGTGTTGAATTCAAAATTTTTAATTTCTAAGCATGCCTCATTGAACCATCTCATGAAGTCTCTTAAAGATTCATCTAATCCCTTACTATGTCATTCATTTTCCTAAAAACAAAACTAGTTGGAGTGGAGCCAAAGAAGTGTTTACAAAACAACTTGCTTAGCTTAGCCCAACTTCCAATTGAGTTTGTGGACAACGTTATGAACCATCTCGCTATGAGACTGCCAAGGGAGGATGATAAATTTCTGCAAATTTATACTTCCGTTGCTCCAGACATCTCTATTCTGTTCTTATAGTAATGAACATGAAGGTTGTATAGTCGATAGCTTCTCATCCATGATGTTCTTCTTGAAAGGAAAGTGATTGGACTCGGTCAGAGCCTCTTGGAATGGCATCGCATACTTCATAAAACATTCCTTCTCTTGTCGTTCAAAATCTGGCTCAATCTCTAAGTCATCATCATCACTTTTTGCCACCTTCTTGTTCTTCCATTTCTTTTCCTTTTTAGTCGGCTTGAGTTCAAGCTCCACATCATTCCGTAGTGTCGTGTTTTTATAGATTTTGATCAATCCCTCCTAAAGGTGTGTGTCCTCACTGCATAGCAATAACTAGGCCTTGGAGGAGAACCAACTATGTTGATTGATCCGATTGGGTGTTGCTAGTACGGTTCTCAACATACGAGAATCTGATTAGGATACATTTTTTGTTAAGTTTCAATTGATCAATGGATTAGATATGGGAATGTTTAGAGTGAGTGGTGTGCGAGATATACGAGAGTAAAGATAAGGAGGCATATAGCCTTGCAAAGCCACGAATTGTAAGCGTGCTTAGTTTAGATCTCCAAAAACTAATCTCGAGTTATAGTGGCTATTGATAATAGATTTCTTGAATATCTCTTACTCTTTAGGGGAAATTATACTTTTTTTTGCAACACAATAAGAGGATTTTCTCCCTTTATAACATTCGTATAGACGGTGCTTGCTTCTAATGTAGAAGTATCTAAAGTGAAGGTTATGGCCATGCTAGGAGGAGAAAAACCATGACCTTGGTGGTTCTCTCCTTGAGAGGTGTCACCATCTTCCTCAATGCGGGACTTTGTTTATTAAGCTAGCCTTTTGATTTTTGTAGAAGTAATGTTCTTTTATGAACTGAAATTCTCACCGGAGCAAGTAAATTCAGTCTATACTCCCCGTACCAATGAAATATTGGTCAATGAGAGTGTTGTTACGCACCGATCTTCGATGTACTCTACTGCTTCGCAAATTCCTAGCAAAGGTAATGGTTCCTACAAAACAAGGGTTTGCTATGGGGGACTAGCTATGTGATTGATGTAGCATCTCCAATGCTTAAGTTAGATCGAATTTAAGAGATGAAGCAGGGGGTTTTAGAGTTAAGAATAATGTACCTTTGAAGGTGACCCGAGGGGGTCTTCATATAGGCATTAGATGAATCCTAAGTTGGTTAGGAGAGGGAGTTGTATCCCAAATAGCATTCTTACCTATATGGATAATATCTCCTAAATAGGATAGAAATCAATCCTGAATAAGGAGTGTCCTAATTAAACGAATTGCTTTTCTTATGGAGAAAATATAGAAGATAGAATATGTATTGGTTCTATTCCTTAATATACACAAGCAGTCTAGGCAGTTTACTCGAGTCAGTTAACCGACCGTCTGACCTTATCTTTCAGTGATGATAAGATTAACTTATTCTCTTCTATGCAATGGGGCAGCCAAATCCGTCTGGATCTCAAACACTTGATTGACATGCGCCTAGTGATATTATACTAAGTTATCATTTAGTATATTATTTATTCTACCAATCTTCTTGACAAATAAACATAAATAGAAAATGCATAAAGAATAACACTCCTATAGATCATTCGTTCACTCTTTTCAGGATAACATGTCACCATTAATTATGCACCTTGTCAATTTGATCTTTTACAAATAGACAATCAGATAAAAGATTGACTAATTAATTTAACACTATTTCAAATTTTTTGTGATGAAATAGATTATTTAGTTGAAAACTGAATATATTTTTCAATACATATTTAATATTTTTGTTATCATCGTATTTTGAAAATATACAATTTACACTCAAATCAATAATATATCGTGATTGATTTTTTTAAATATATTGTCTATTTTATCACATCATTAATGTGAATGTTTATTTCGTATGTCACGTCATGTTAGAATCCACTATCTAATATTTATTAAAGATGCTATGATATCAAAGATCGAAAAACACTTCATTCTCCCATGTGATTAAAACTTTTAAAAAATCTATAATTTATTATGGTTTTAAGATTTATTTCCATAAAAATTTTGTTGTGTACGTTGGGGCCTTGTGGCTAAGATTTGCTATTACCTTGCTAAATTTCAGTAAGTAGTTACTAATTCAAATAATTTACATTTAACATTCTATTTTGATATATTCTGCATTATATAATTTCAAGATTTGTTTCCCATGTCAGTATAATGTTATGATTTAGTTCCTTAAAAAGATTATATATCTAATATTAGTCATCACCACAATAAGATACAATCATTTGCCTATATAAGTCACCCAACCTTTCGAATACAGCACATTCATTAATCACTTTCAAACTTTTTTTCATTGATAGTGAGAATGGCTTGTCATATAAAATCGTATATTGTCTTTATTCTTATTTTGTCATTTGTTATCCAAATTTCCAACTGTTACAGATTTCTTGCACAAGAAGTTATTCAAAGAGAAAGCCCGTCCCCAAGAGGAGCAGGACATAAATCAACACCAGAGCAAACTCTACAAGGAAGGTCATTGCATAAGAGAGAATCGGTTGGTCTGACAAGAGCCAGTCCATCCCCAAAAGGACCAGGTCATGGAGTAACACCACCACCACCATCACGAGAACAAACTCTAGAAGGGTTGTCAATGAAGAGGGAATCGGTTGGTCTGACAAGAGCCGGCCCATCCCCGAAAGGACCAGGTGGAGTAACACCATCACCACCATCACGAGGACAAACTCTACAAGGGTGGTCAATGCAGAGTGAATCAGTTGATCTGACAAGAGCCGGTCCATCCCCAAAAGGACCAGGTCATGGAGTAACACCACCACCACTATCACGAGGACAAACTCTACAAGGACGGTTAATGCATAAGAGCGAATCGATTGGTCTGACAAGAGCCGGTCCATCCCCGAAAGGACCAGGTCATGGAGTAACACCACCACCACCATCACGAGGACAAACTCTACAAGGGTGGTCAATGCAGAGTGAATCGGTTGGTCTGACAAGAGCCGGCCCATCTCCGAAAGGACCAGGTCATGGAGTAACACCACCACCACCATCACGAGAACAAACTCTACAAGGATGGTCAATGCAGAGTGAATCAGTTGGTCTGACAAGAGCCGGCCCATCCCCAAAAGGACCAGGCCATGAATAAGTAGAACTAGTCCACAATCATAAACTGAGGAACATCCCTTATGGAAGGTTGATGCGCGTCAAGAATAAAAGAAGTTCTTAAAACATATTAGTTGCAATTTAAAATCAATTGTCAACATTTTAGTGTCCATTTTCGTGTTTTCTATTGATTTATGATATGCTAGGCTTGCTAATTAAGCCTCCTCACTTGTTAGCCCCTATTACTTAGACCGTGTTTGGAATGATCATTTTTAAGGGAATTCAGTAGAATTAAAATCATTTTACTCAATTCTTTTTGTTTGGAATCAAATACATGATAAATAAATGAATTGATGCAGGAAATTGTTGTAGTATAAATATCTGAATTACAAATTAGGCCAAAAGTTGGCGGTTTTGAACTGAAATCATTTGGGCTTGTTTGGATCATTAATTTTAACTTCATACCCTGAAAAGATTTTCCGGTGCGCTATATATCACACTTTCCGATTGCATTCCTTCTCTCTCCTTCCTCGCATCCTATCTTTCCGATTGCTACACCTCCTCCGGCTACTATCCACAATCAATCCAAATCGACGATGCTAAGACTATCCATTTTTGGGGCCGACCATCCTCTTCCTGCCAAACAATTTTTCATCCTCATTCACGGCTTCAGTCCCTAAGCTCTCTGTCAATGGAGTAGCATGCATAAATTATAATTAACAGGGTAACTGATTTCACTTTTTCTGAATTTAATTCTGCATTTGATAAGTCGCTATCGATCGTCGGATTCAGATTGATTGCTCGAGTTTGGGCTAATATTTGTCAAACTAATTGACAGACTTATTGATGATGCTGGCATAGTGTGGAGTTATTGTTATGGCAAGTTCAAACAAATAAATTATTTAGAAAAATCAATTCAGTGGAATTCCAAAAGAGAATTCAATTAAATTTTTTTCTTTTGATTGAAAGAATTGTTTTCAAACGATGCCTTCTGTTTTTCTGGTTCGGCAGGGGTATAATTACTACTGATCCTGTTTAGCTTTAATAATCAGTTAACAAGGAGTGAATGACTTAAAAAAACAAATCATCTTTATAACCCTTTTTCAGGATGATTGCAAGTTAAAATTTACAATGATGTGATTGTTGTGCTGAGCTAAACTGTGTTGAGTAAACTAAAGACATATGCTTTACTCAATTTCCCAAAGCATGTGATGAGTTAATTCTTTACTTAGTAGACAAGCACTAGTGCTGAGAAAATCAAGAAAAATAAAATGGAATAGATAAGATTGATTAATGAACAGGAAGTATTGAGTAAAATAAAGAGAGTTAAAGAGAGAAAACATAGAGATTTAGACTAATTCAGACGTTGCCTACCTCCAATCCCCAAGTGTCTTTCTTGAGCTTCAATCCACTAGTGATTACTACTTTAACTAGGCTGAGAAGCCTTCACAAAGAGATCTTGATTATAGTAAGTACCCTTCAAACCATAATCTAATTCTATTGATTTGAATACCCTCTTCAACCTAGATTTCTCTGTACGATTTTCTAAAAGATGATTGAAGTAATACAACTTATATGTTGCTTCTTCTTGCAATGAATAATCTTAGCTATGATCTAAGATATACTTTCTCTCTCGACAACTTGGAAGAAATGTATGATTTCAGTGCTTCTTGATTGTTTGGAATTTCGAATACTGAGTAAATTGACAAAGACTTTAGCTTTAGGAAATTCAGGTGTTTTCTCCAAGTTTGAAACTACTGCTTCAATCTCTGTTTATAGAGTCGCATTGAAGTAGTTGTTGCTGCAAACTCGTACTGGATTCTTATTCCCATTGTGATTCAAATCTATCCGTTGTGAAATTTTGAGTCTACCGTTGTCTAATAGAATAATCCATTTAGAGATAGGATTAATCTATTGAGAGACAATATGGCTCAGGCTTGAATAAAGGTCTTACATATAGAATTTACAAGAATAAAAAATTACATCATTATAATTTTTTCTTCCTCAACAAACGAAGGGTCTTCCTTGGTGATGGCAGTAATAGTTCCAAAAGGAGCAGGAGAGGCATGGATGACCAAAGTAGGAGCTGTGATTTGCTTAAGGGATCAACATGAAGAGGATTGACGATAAGAGTGGTGACCATCAGGTGCCATCAATAGGGGTGGTGAGGGTGATAGTATAAGGAGCGGCAAGCATGGTAGTAGAGGTGTGGATGACTGACACAGGAGCAATAGTGAAGATAGCGCCGACATCGATATTTCTTGAAGTGGTTAGACCCTTGTCTAAGACTGGCCCTAATGATTTATAGATTCGGATTGCCCCTTGTGTAGCTCTTGGTTGTGGTTGTATGTTGGTCTGCTTTGGTTTTAATAATCGTGCAGAGGGGGTGAATGCATATTTACTTGATAGTTTATAGATATAAAAAAATTTAAGCTAAGTTTTTAGAAGCATGCTAAATGCACTTTGGTCTAAAAACTGTAAACTCTAAACTACTCAGCTTCACTGACTTAGTTTACCCTTCAAGCTGTGCTAAGTAAACTTACTTAGCTTATATTGGTTTTGAAGCAAAGATATGAAAACAAGAGATGATGTATTGAGCACAAACACTAATAAAGGCAATAAAAGAGTTAAGGAAATATTACACTTCAAATTTATCCTGGTTTGGTCCCAAGCCTATCTCTAGTCCTCGGATACCTTTCTGAGCATTAAATTACTAGTGATTTCTTTCCTTCAATAGGCGGAGAAGCCTTTACAGTGGGTAGACAACTTACAGAAAGTACACTCATTTCTAGATACCTCTTAGTACTCAGTTAGGTACCCTTCTTAAACTGATTCACACATATTTCAATAAAAATTTAAGAACAGAAGAATTCAACTTATAAAACGCGTTGATTCCTTTACAATGTTTAAGCTCAGCTAAGACTCTAAGCTAATCTGATTTCTCTCTTACAAACAAATGGGAAAACTGAGTGTTTTCTTTTTTATTGCTTAAATGGAATTTCTGAATGCTAGGATTACTTGAACAAAGTTTTCAGCTCTTAAGAAATTCGAGGTGATTCACCAAGTTAGTCTTCTATTTATAGTTGTAGATGCTGGAAGTAGCCATTGCAAACTTCTCATCCTGACTTGTTCTTCAAAATTTCTTCTCTTCACAACTTTCAAATCTCCCTGTTTGAAACAAATTTTTGGACGTTTAGAAACAGTGATTTTGAATGTTGAAGTGTGAGATTAAATAGTTAATATGTGATGCATCAAAAAACTCGTTTCTTCAAGAAATTTTGTTTGAGAGAGGAGGGCGCGAGATGCAACGTGGAAATTTATGATAGCTTGATTTGCTTATGTTGCAGAGTTGCGCGGAGACACTGGAAAATGGTGCATTTTAGGAGATGGATTCTTACTTTGGACGCTTGTGAAGAATCTCCAACATTCCGTACTGACACCTTTTGGTTGTGAGGACCAGATGAATATCCATTTAAATTGAACACTTTTTACCTAAAAAGCATCAAAGGGAAAGTGTCATAATATTCGAAGTATCTCATATTTACTCAGTGTTTAGCTAAGTAAAAGGTACTAAGAACATGTTGAGTTATATCGCAAAACTATAGAGTACTCAGCACACATATTTTCCTACTCTAAGCCATAACTTAATTAAGACTTAGTAAAACTAAGTTGTTTTCCCTTAAACAAACTCAAGTAAAACTTGCCTAATTAAGATTATACTTAGTACCTAATTAATTTTACTATCCTAATCAATTTGTTATTTCTAAAACATTAAGTTCTATGAAGTATCATTTACTTGGGTGTTGAACCCAAATTAATAGTACTTCACAGCACTTAAACATTTTGGAAATAACAAACTTTCTAGGATAGTGAAATTAATTTAGTACTAAGTATACTCTTAATTAATGAAGTTTACTTGAGTTTGTTTAAGTGAAAACAACTGAATTTACTAAGTGATTAATTAAATTACGGCTCAGAGTAAGAAGAGCTGAGTTAAGCGTAGTATTACATAGTCTACAAGATATAGACTTAGTTGTGCTGAGTTAGCTTTTTGTGATAAAAGCTAAGTTACTTTGACACTTAGAGAATTAATTAACAAATATGCATTTAACAATTTTTGTGAGAAATGGAATATCCCTTTGATGTTTTTCAGGAGAAAAGGTGTTGAAATTAAAGAAGATATTCAAGTGGTCCTCACATCCAAAAAGTGTCAGTACGGAATGTTGGAGATTCCTCACTAAAGTCCAAGGCAAAAGGAATCCTCTGACATGCGTCATTATCAGATAAATCTTGAGCCTCAACATTCAAAATCTCTATCTCTAAACATCCTGGAATTTGTTTCAAACGGGAAAATTCGAAAGATTTAAAGAGAAGAGAAATTGAGAAAGCTGTCAGGATGAGAAGTTTGCAACGGCTACTTAGAAGACTGAGGCGGACATTCAAACTTGGTGAATCATCTCGAATTTCTTCAAGAGCTGAAACTCTATTCAATCAATCACAACCTTAAAAAATTCCAAATCAAGCAATCAAGCAAATGCAAATCGCTCATATCAGTTTGTAATAGAGAGATACCACTTAAAGATTTAACCATGTAAAGGATTCAATGTTTTTATAAGTTGAAATTATCTATTGGTATAATCTATTAAGAAATCTGAGTGACAGTTTAGGAAGGGTACCTAAATTGTGTTTGAGAGGTAGTTAGAAAGGAGGGTACTTTCTGTAATCTCTTCTACCCACTATAAAGGCTTGTCTGCCTAAGGAATGAAAGAAACACTAGTGGATTAAAGCTTGGAAAGGAATCTCGGGACTGGAGGTAGGCTAGGGGGTGAACCAGGATAAATCTAAGGTCTAATCATTTTAACCTTACTCGCTTATCTTTACTATGTATATACTATGTGCAATTATAGGGTTACATATAATGTGTGCAGATAGAGAGTTCGCTACGTTCATAAGTGTTAGTGAGAAAATGTTTAAGTGATTCGAATCCTTGTTTCGATCACTAGATTTCTCCATATTCTCGAGTGATTGTTATATAAGTGTAATTGCAAATCACTTATCAATAAAAGTTTTCATTCTTCAATATTCGTTTGTTCGATATTCACAAAGGTTAGCATCCTAGCGGAGGTTCTGTACGGGCCGAGACCGAATTCAAAGTAGACGCAGGAATTGCGGGAATTGACGACTCTCATTAAAGAGTGGATAAGGTTTGATCAACTTTAGCTTTCACTTGCATACCTTACAAGTTTACTTTGCTTTCTACTTATACTTTCTATTTCAAAGTTTATGATATGTCTATGTGTCATAATGCGTATTTCGTGTTAAGTCTTTTATGTTAATCAAGTTATATGCGTTAGAGTTAATTTTAAGAGTAATGTCGGGGTTAACAATATCGTGTATAATCACTGGATCTGTGATATAACGCTGTTTAGTGAGCCAACATTTTTGGAATTGTAACTTGCTAAATGTGGCTATGTGAGAGCGACCCGTACTAAGCATAATATTGATGTTGTCCAGGTTTATATGATAGTCTTAATTCGTTTGCGCTAGATCTAGAAAAGTCATTTCATGTGTTACTCTGCGCTGAATAATTGAATATCTGAGTATTTAGAATCGAGTCTATTAGATTAGTTTAGTGAATCGTAACAACTTTTTTGAACTTGCATGTTTTCCTTGCTATCCTTATTTCGTAGGGAAAAATCTATATATTTAGGTTCTCTAATCTTTCATACCTATATTTACTCATTTTTCATTCTAACCCTTCTTTCCTAAAACTTTACTTTATTATATTTTA
>CATIWQ010103554.1:0-20599 GCA_949673415.1 Euphorbia schlechtendalii | reverse complement strand
ACTTTGTAAATCAGCCTTAGTTGGCTTCTCTCTACTTTGTTCTTATGTTTTTATTTATATTATTTATTATATATTTACTTTATTTTATGTATGTAATATAATTTCCTAGCAAGCTTGCTAGGCTCTGCTTGCAATTTGTTTATGGTGTAGAATCTCTTTTAAACCAACATGAATTATTTTATCAGACTGGTTATTATTATTTTTAATGTTCCATGGGTCTGCTAGCCTGTGCTGGATTGGGAAGCTAGGAACAGAAAGGTAATGGCCAGCAACCTTAGGCCTCTTAATAATCACCTAAGTTTACATGCACTGAAAGGATACTAAACTTTTGCTAAAGGTTCTGGGATTTATTCCAAATTCTTACTTGAGCTTAATGCTTAAGGTCTAGTCCGTAAGTGGATAACTCCTAGGGTGAAAACATTAAAGTACAAAGTGGCAGGATGGTATGCCACATTTAGTTACATGGAAAGCAAGTAAGATACTTTAGGTTTATGCACTTAAACTTGTTAGGATAAAGGAGAGGAAGCACCATGAGCATCGCTTAATGGCTTGGTTAAGCATGTGTCTTTATTATTATTATATTACAACAATCTTACATTATGTCTCTACATTTTGTAGCAACCTTTTCATTGTCTTCTTTTATTTCACAACAAACTCTATTTTAATTGTTTCTTTCAACTCTCCATTAATATTGAAACCACCTAACCTACTAAATTTATCTCTAAAATTAATTACTTTCCTTGCTCGTCGTGTGAATGACACTTTGTTTTGCCCACTTGCTAGGCTCATTTGGCTGGACAAACAAGTTCTTAGCACTGTTACCGAGGAGCAACGCGTAAAGTTTTTAATTTTTGTGTGTGATTTGGTAGTTCTAACCTTGTTTATTTAGCTTGTGTAGTTGTTATGTTTTAAGCGTGCAACCTGATGAAAAAGGAAAATCTTATCCAGAAAGCTTTTGAGCAAGCAGCGTAGCAAGTTAAGCAACCTTGGAGCGTGATGGCAAATTGAGGAGACCTTTTTCCCATGCAAAAACTAAATGAATTTTGTAGACCTTCTTCATCAGGACAAATGCCATGCATAGTGATGCCGAATGAAGAAGAGAATTTGTTTCAAATCAAACCCTCCATGATCAAATTGTTGCAATCAAATGTTTAGTTCAAAAGATTGCCTAATGAGGACCCTAATGACCATCTTTATGATTTTCTTGTGACATGCAATCTTTTTAATACTAATCATGGTGTTTGTAATGAAAATCTTAGATTAAAGTTATTCCCTTTCCCATTGTAGGATAAGGCAAGATCATGGTTTAAATCTTTATAACCGGGTTCAATCACAACTTGGGAGAATATTGTTACACAATTCTTGACCAAAAATTTTCCAACATCCAAGGTTACCAGAATTAGAAATGAAATTTCCAAGTTTAATCAATCTAAAAATGAATCACTCTAGCAAGCTTTTGAGAGATTTAAAGAGCTATTAAGAAGGGTACCAAACCACAGTTTGCCCATGTGGATGAAAATTCAATTATTTTATAATGGACTAACCAATGATTATAAAATTTAACTTGAAACCCGTTCAAATGGAGACCTATAAGAAATGGAGCCCGAAGAAATATTTTCTCTTATCGAGAAAGTGGCGAACACTAGTTGCAAATGGCATGTGGAGATAAAATGTTCAAATGATTCAGGAGATGATGTTGTTCATCAACTTTCAAAGCATGTTGATGCATTATTCCAACTTTGTCAAATGGGGATGCCAATTTACCAACTTATGGAACAACCTCAACATTTATTCCATCAACCTCAATGTGCTACCCAACAATCTCCAATGACATTCCAGCAATCTCAATCCCTTTTTCCACAATCTTATTTTTCATTCTAACAACCTCAGAGTGCTATTCTCGATCATCAAAAACCTCAATTTTTATTTAAGTAGTCTCATAAAACATTCCAACAACCTTAGTGCAATTTTCAGTAGGTTGCACCAGTTTTTGAACCTAAGTAACCTTGCTTAGAAAATGTGATGATGGAGTTTATGGAGAAAACACAAGAATCAATCAAGAACTTGGAAACCCAATCTGAGCAACTAATCAACATCATGATTACAAGAGATGAAGTGGTAATTCCAAGAAACACCAATAACTCGATAAAGTATTACAAAAGGGATGGTAAGGTTGCTTATGATTCTAATATGCTTGTTGTTGATGATATTTATAATGTAGGTGAGCAAGTTGAAGAGGTGATTGATAACACCATGAGCAATCTAATCTGAACTAACCTCAAGTTCAAGCACATAATCAAGATATCTTTAAAGATGAGAAGAAAGCTGTTGAGGTGGATATCAAAGGAAAAATAGATTGCTTGCAATCCTTTATTGAAAATCAATCAAAAAAATCATGGAGAGAGGTGGACATGATACAATAAAAGACTACATAAATTAGCCCACCTCATTCTACTTTTATTTACGAACCACCTTGAGCAACCTTGAGGTGATTGGTGTTTGCTTCAAACACCAATAAAAGCATTTTGATGAGCTTAAGCTCATTTTCTCATTTTTTTATAATTATTTTCTTTTATCTTTTACTGGTATAATTTTAATTGTGAGATTTGTTTTTCTAGGTACATAAATCAATTACGTATGGGGAAGCAACATGGAGAGACAAATATGAACTTTTTGTTACTCATCATACTTGATTCAATTAATCTTAAATTCACCACAAGTGGTTTGATGTTTAAATAAATTCAGTCTTCCTCCAAAAATGAAGAGTAAAAGTCCAAACTCCTCTCACCCTAAATATGATATCTTGCTTCCACTTGTGCTACGATTTATTTTACAGCTTATAGGCTGCTATAACCTTTCATTCCTTTATGTTGATGATGCTTTGAAGATAAAAAATTTTTTAAGTATGGGGATGAAAGGTTGGGCTTTGATTTAATTATTGCTCATTGATTTGGTGACGATAATTATTCATTTAATTCCTTTTGTTATTGTACATGGTTGCTACCACTGTTAATACCCTGCTTAGATAGATTGCTGAAACAAAGTTATAACATATTAAGTATATTTTTGAATTTTTTTTTTTTTGGAAATTGTTTTGTACAAATGTTGTGATGTTTTAAGCGATTTTGGTTATGCAATTCAGTTTTTAGAGAATTCTTAGAGTTTGGCATATATTATGATTAAATTACATGAGTAGGATTAACGAAGCGAAATAGAATTTAGACTTGCATACAGGAGCTACTTTTCCATTTCTTGGCTAATTAAATGCAATCATGCTATTTTGGTTAGAATTTTTAGCCTTGAATATTGCTTAATTTCTTGTTGTGTGAGCTCGATAAGTATACTCTTAATCACTTGCATAAGATGATGAAGGCATTACAATTCAACCAACTTTTTAGCCAAATAGCCACGCAATTAAATTTATTTTTCCCTTAGAATAGCCCCTTTGAGCCATTAACCAATTTTTTTTTCAAAAGCCTAAAAATGTTTTAGCCAAATCCCTTCACTTCGATTTTCCTTTTTCACCCAGATTTTTCCATGAGAAGTTTTCAAATATTAAGCAAGTTTACAAAACTTCATTTTGACTTACACCTTGAATCAATTCTTAGAAATTTGAATGAATTCTAGAATTTTGAAGCAACCTATTTCCAACTTTTCAAAAATAGAAAATTTGAACTACACTTTGACAAAAATAGTAGCAACCTTAGCTACTGAAATTTTTAGTTCTATTCTTATGTAAGAAAGTTGATCTCTTAACAATTGTTTAAGCATGCAAAAATTCATATTCATTGTTGGAATATTTAAAAATTCTTATTATGTTCAAATTGTGCCAATTTTTTGCAAAAATATCCTTGAATTTGTATAGCCTCAAGATTGCTGCATAAGTCTATTTTGCAAAAGAAGCTTGCTGCAACCTTTGACTACTTTCTCATGGTAAAATCCCTTACCCAAAATATCTTTTGTTGACCTAGCTGACCCCAAGCCTACATTAGAACCCTTTTTAAAGACCTATTTGATCATGTGTTGTGATTGACAAAGTGCTCAAGCCTACTGAATTAAGGTTACTGTGTTTATCCGAGGAGTGATTTCCTCGTATTTTGACCCTAAACACTTGTGATAATTGAGTGAACTCTCTTGTGAGGCACTAAAATTGTATTGATGCCATGTAATTGACTAGTTTGCTCTAAGTTACTTATCTTAAATTGCTTTTTATGCTAAGTTAACTTTCGAATGTGGTTTCAATCATCTCATACCTTAAGATTTATATTCTCTTTGAACTACTTTGTGATGACTTGTTTTTTTAGTTTGCTATTTCTTTGTTTTAAAGCTTTTTTACACTTATCTTTTCTTCTTTTCCTTTGGTATTGGTTAAGGACAAGCAATGTCTACATATGGAGATATTAATACGTGGAAAAAGCACCATGAAAATATAAGTATATTGGCTTTAGAGTTATTTAATTTGGAGTTAAATAGTAGAAATTATGAGTGTTTAAGTCTATTTTGAAGGTTGCTAGAAATTTTAGCAAGATTGCTGAAGATTTCAAGATTTGGGGTTGAAAAGAGTGCTCAAAAAGGCTGCTGACATGTCTAGCTATGAGTGGACCTTTGTTGGAGCATTTCTTGGAGGGAAAGAAAGTCTTTATAGAGAGAAATGTTAATGAAAGGCGTGCTGCCACTTGGCCTTGCTTGGCCATCAAGAAGCAATCTAGTGGCCCTAAATATTTTATATATTATATTATGTCAAGTTGACAACTTGATTAAGGCTCTTCTAAGTAGTATATAAGGAGCCTCATTTTGCTTTGTAAAACACCCATGATTAGATCACCTTCTCTCTACTTCGATCTTATGTTTTCCTATATATTATATATATTATTTGTTATTTTACTTTATTTTATGTATATTATATAATTTCCTAACAAGCTTGCTAGGCTCTGCCAGTTGTTTGTTTGTGCTGTAGAATCTCTTTTAAACCAACATGAAATCTTTTATTAGACTAGTTTTTATTGTTTTTAATGTTCCACGGGTCTGGCTAGCCTATGTTGGATTGGGAAGCTAGGAACCAATACTTAATGACTTGCAATCTTAGGCCTCTTAATAATCACCAAAGTTTACATGCACTGAGAGGATACTAAAATTTATCTATAGGTTTTGGTATTTATTCTAGATGCTTACTTGAGCTAAATGCTTAAGGTTTGGTCCGTAAGTGTATAACTCTCGGGTGAAAACCTTAAAGTATTAAGTGGCAGGATGGTATGCTGCACTTAGTTACATAGAAAGAAGGTAAGATACTCTAGGTTAATTATACACTTAAACATTTTATGATAAAGGAGAGGAAGCACCATGAGCACTACTTAATGGCCTTGTAAAGCTTGTGTCATATCATTATTATTTTACAGCAATCTTACATTCTATCTCTGCATTTGGTAACAACCTTGTCAGTGTCTACTTTTATTTCACAACAACCTTTATTTTAATTGTTTCTGTCAACTAATCATTAATATTGAAACCCCCTAACTACTAAATAACCTATAAATAGCCCAAAATTATTATTATCAAAATTGTATCCATTGTTAAGTCCTAGACTAGGGCAAGACCTGCTATACCAATAAAATCCCTGCACAATATTAAGGCAGTAAATTATCTTCCTATCATAAGTTGTTTTACAAACCTTATTAATGGATGTAAGGACATGTACAACATGCTTTCCTTAACATGTGTTTGATCATGAGACTAAATGGGGTTAAAACGTTAATCAAAATGGGTTAGTTATCCTAAACATTAAAGCTAATGCCGGATTGGAGACATATTTGAAGAGTTGCACAATTATGTACGCACGTCTCGAGAAAGAGAACTCAAATAGACTAGCAATTGCATGGAATGAAAATGGACAGGTTCCAACCATGGTTATTTGTTATGACTTGACTTTCTATAGCGGGGGTCATAGTAGATGGGCTATGGATGCTACCTACTAAGGAAAATTGATTTGACCAAGTTTTCCCTAATTCAATAAAAGGTGCTATTTGAATTTCTATGAAATAGTAGGAAACATGTGTTTAATCAATGACCTTCTATTAAATGCATGTACATATATTAATGTTTGAACAATTTCTATCTTATATCTAGGTTGAATATCATCACTAATGAAAGTACTCGTATCGATATTTATCCTCTTGGTAGCATAAAGTATGTTGTCTACAACTTCAATGATTGGTTTGTTACTGTCAGAAGATTTTTTCAAAACTATTACATGAGTTATGTTCTAGATGATCCGACTCGCCAAAAATCTCGGTAAGAATGCTTTTGCATGTCAGATCAATGATTACGAGATGCATAAGGGAAACTATGAGTTTATTGCAAAGCTCATGTTAGACAACATGTTCTCAAAGTACACACATTTGTACAAAGGATTGGATCTAGGTTCCATGATTCATCATCTCAATCTAGAGTTTGGAAAGTAGATTATTTCATAGTAAGTTATAGGGTGACACCTTAGCAGTGGAGTTGGTCATATACATATATGACAACTCTAAGTAATTAAGGGAGCTGGGTATCGAGTACAGTGAGAAGTCCTTGAGAAAAATGGTATTGAGGGGATTACCTAATAAATATAATTCTTTCACAGAGATGCTTAAGGAATATTCCCCTAAATGTACTTTAACCCATCTCATGGACTTGCTTGAGATATTTGAGATTTAGTTTAGAAATATACTCAAACAGAAAGTGAATGTTGAGGACCTAAAGTTGAAGAAACATAAAGGTTTAAAAGTCAAGAGAATGCTCATGAGGCGGTTAAAGTTGAAGAGGAAAAATATTTCTCTTCGAACAAGCTCATTAGATAATGATGGGAGTTGTGGCTTGAACTTCCGAAGGTATGTTCATACTAGAGTGTTTCCAAACAATTCCTTATGAGTTTTCATGGGTATTGGATACTAGTTGTGGTTTTCATATCTATACTTCTGTGCAAGGGTTGCAGAATAGTAAGAGGTTTACAAAGAGAGAAATGGACACAAGAGTTGGAAATGGAGCATGGGTTACTGCAACAGCAATACGGACATATAGCATTCGTTTTCCTAGTGGCCTTGTTTTAGTTTTGAACAATTGCTAATACATTCCTACCATTACTAAGAATATTATTTCTATTTCATGTTTAGCAATAGAAGGATTTGAGATCTTATTTTTCAATAATAATTGTCAAATTCAGCGTGATAATATTCTTTATGCTTGTGGAATCTGTTTGAAGGGCATTTATGTTCTAGATACTAAAACTAAAATTCCAAATATGAATACTGCAAAGAAATCGAAGATAAATAATGAGATATATTCATACTTGTAGTATTGTCGTCTAGGCCATATAAATGAGACTCACTTGACTAAGTTACACAAATGTGGTGACTTGGGCCCAATGGAATGGGAATCCTATGGGGCGTGCGAACCTTGTTTAAAGGGAAAAATGACAAAAAAGCCTTTCAAAGGAAAGGGTCAGCATACAACAAGTACTTTGAAAAAAATACATTCTAATGTATGTGGTTCAATGAGTGTTCAGCGACATGAGGGTTTTGTTTACTTCATAAGTTTTACTAATTATTACTCACGGTATGGTTATTTGTACATTGTGAGGCACAAGTCTGAAAGTTTTGAGAAATTCATAGAGTTTAGAACCAAAGTAGAGAAACAACTTGGGAAAAGTATCAAGATCCTTCAATCTGATTGAGGTAGTGATTACTTAAGCGAAGAGTTTCAGGATTATTTAAAGGATAATGGTATTTTATCCTAGTGGAATGGAACCCTAATTGATATGGTTCAGTCCATGATGTGAGAAGAAGAACAAAACATATCCTTTTTCGATTAAGCACTTGAGACCACGGTTTATATTCTAAATAGAGTGCCCTCGAAATTAGTTGATCAAACACCGTACAAAATATCAACCAGCTCTTTCTCAGCTGAGAGTTTGGGAATGTCTTGCTTATGTAAAGAGGAAAAGTTTTGATAAGATAGATGCTAAGTCTCACAGGAGTCTTTTTGTAGGTTACCCTAAGGAGAGTATGAGTTATACCTTTTATGATCCCAAGGAACAAAAGGTATTTGTGTTGGTCCTAAATTGGTTACTATAACAATACAAGGGAGTGAATTCGTTTCTTGGTTCTTTTTAAGATTTATAAAATTCTTTTACAAAGTTCACTTTTTAGATGCATGTTGAGTGAAGCTATGTTGTGCTGAGTCTACAAACTATAAACTACTTAACTTCCCTAGCATAGTTTATATTCAATCACTGCTAAGTATTTTACTCAACTAGGATTGGTTTTTCAAGTAACACTTAGTAACTAGAGAGAATGATAAATAAGACACACAAAGAAAAATGAGTAAGGTTAGAATGATTACACTTGAGATTTATCTTGGTTCGGCCCCTAGCTTACCTCTAGTCCCCGAATTCCTTTCTAAGCTTTAATCCTCTAGTGTTTCTTTCCTTCCTTAGGTAGGGAAGCCTTTACAACTGGTAGAAGAGATTACAGAAAGTACCTTACTTTCTAACTACCTCTCAAATATAGTTTAGGTACCCTTCCTAAATTGTCACTCAGATTTCTTTAAAAGAAATTATGAATTAAGGATTTTAACTTATAGAATGCATTGAATCCTTTTACAATGTTAAACCTTAAGTGTTATCTCTCTATTACAAACATATATGAACAATTCGCATTTTCTTGATTACTTGATTTGGAATTTCTAACTGTTGTGATTGATTGAACATATTTTCAGTTCTTTAAGAAATTCGAGGTGACTCACCAATTTTGAACGTCTACTTCAATCTTCAATTTATAGTTGAAGTTCTTGGAAGTAGCCATTGCAAACTTCTCATCTTGACAGTTCTTCAATTTCTCTTGTCTTCAAATCTTTCGAATTTACCCGTTTGAAACAAATGTCAACTCGTTTAGAGAGAGATTTCAAACATTGAAGCGTGAGATTAATTCATTAATCTTGATGTTTCAAGAACTCATTTCTTTTAGGAAATCCATTCTAATAAGGAGGTGCACAAGATGCAATGTGGATTTCTACGATTCATTTTCTTGTTGACATTACAGAGTTGCGAGGGGACACTAAGAAATGGTGCATGTCAGAGGATTCCTTTTGTTTTGGACTTTAGTGAGAATTCTCCAACATTCCATAGTGACACCTTTTCATTGTGAGGACCACTTGAATATCTTCTTTAATTTCAACATCTTTTCTCCTGAAAAGCATCAAAGACAATATTCTTTCTCTCATAGATACTGTTAAACGCGCATGTATCATTTAATTATCTAAGTGTCGAATATACTCAACTTTTACACATAAAAGTTAACTTAGCTTTGCTAAGTCTATATCTTTATAAACTATGTAATACTAGGCTGACTCAGCTTTTCTTACTCTAAGACATAATTTAATTAATTAACTCAATAAACTTAGTGATTTTCCCTTAATCAAACTCAAGTAAACTTCATTAATTAAGAGTCTACTTAGTACTCAATTGATTTCACTATCCTAGTTAGTTTGTTATTTCTAAAACACTTTAAGTACTATTAGGTACTATTAACTTGGGTTCAATAATCTCACCCCATTTTAGAATAGATAAAAAACTTAGTTGTAGAAGAGATTAATTGAATAAATATTTTAAAAAATATAGGAATACCTAGAAAGTGATTTAAGACTCCCCCATGCTGAGTGAATTCCTTAGTTAGTTTGGTTTCCCCAATACTCAGTGACTTTTCTTTAATCAGCTTAACTCCCCATTCTTAGTGAAATTTTCTTCGATTTGAGACTTTTTCTTACTTCAGCTTTTCTTTAAGGTTGGTCTCTGGTATATATTTCTACATCAGTTCATAAGGAGAAATAACATACATTCATAGCAAAATACTAAGTTAAGAAGCTCTTAACTTGAATAGGCAAAAACTAGTAATATTTCATAAATATTCAAAAAATACATAGTCAATCTAGAAATTATATTCTAAGCTAAGTTTACATTAATTCCTATTATTGACTTTTGCCTATACTAGAGCTACACCTATCTGCGTGAATGAGAAGATGAGTCAGGCTAAGAAGAGGATGAATTTTGTTATTGTTGTTGTTGATGCTGAGGACGACTTGGAAGAGAAGACTCGTTAAGATTCATAGTTCAAGTTGCATCTTCAGCTACCTCCTCCCCCTTTGTTATTTAGCCTTTCATGATTTGTTCAAGATAAACATTAAAGGAGTCAGAAGCAGATTGAGAACCCTCCTGCTTGCCAATTATCAGTGGAGAAATCTCTTGCTCCAACATCTCTTTTCCCTTTGTTGTTAAGAAGTCTTGATCATTCAGTTCGGTGAGTAGCAAATGACGGCATCTAGAAAGACGAGCAATCTGATCGAACCCTTAGCATGCAAACTATTGAAAGACCTACAATAGAGCTCTGAAATATAAGGTAAATAGTAAGATCTTAAGCTTAGCTTCCATGTCAAAGATCCTTGAGCAAATTGGTGACTTACATCTTACGATGTAGCCGATATCCTTAGCATTATACATCCCATTTGTCACCAATTTATTCACATTCTTTTGGAGATCTTCAATCTTAACCTTGAGCATATTTAGCTTTTTGTGCATTGAGAGGCCATTGTCCAAGTTTATTGACTCAGTAAGCTCTGGGAAAATCTTGCTTAATGCCTCCAAAATGGACTTTTACACCTTCTTTATGGAGTCATCCGTGTTTTCATTTACTTCCTTACAAAAAGCATCCAACTTTCTTGTGAGGGAGTCAATCTTCAACTCAGGCTATTTTTCAACTTTCTTGGCAACAACATTTATAGACTTGATCACTGTTCGCCACTTTTCTACTGAAAAGTTTAATAACTTTTACGCGAAGAGTTTGGCAAAATATCAACAGTGCCAAGAACTTGTTCACAAAAATTATAGGTGTTGTCAGTACCTCTTATCAAATAGAAAAATGATGGTAACTGCAAGTATACAGTTGCGATGTAGTTTTCAAAGATATCGATCCCATAGGGAAGGACTAGCTCTAAAGATCAAATAGGGAAAAAGGATAAGGAAAATAATATGTATTGATATTTTTGGATAGAAGAGTTAGAATGAAGAATGAGTAAATATAGGTATGAAAGATTAGAGAATCTAAATATATAGATTTTCCCTACAAAATAAGGAAAGCAGAGAAAACATGCAAGATCAACAAAGATGTTACGATTCACTAAACCAATCTAATAGACTCGATTCTAAATACTCAGATGTTCAATTATTCGCCGCAGAGCAACATATGAAATGACTTTTCTAGATCTAGTGCAAACAAGTTAAGACTATCATATAAACCTGGACAACATCAATACTATGCTTAGTACGGGTCGCTCTCACATAGTCACATTTAGCAAGTTACCATTCTAAAAATGTTGGCTCACTAAACAGTGTTATATCACAGATCTAGTGATTATCTTTTTGCACCTTTTTCACTCTTTTTTCATAGAATTTCACTTTTGATGATTTTACTCCCAAGATTTACCAAGTATCTGCATTTGCATAAAAAACAACTACATACAACATGAAATCTTTTATATGAAGTATAAAAATGACTAAAACTATAGAGTTTATTGTATAAAATTTATATAATAATAAGTGTAATTATACACTTATCATACCCCCATCATACCCCCACACTTAACTTTTGCCTTGTCCTTAAGGTAAATTCAACAGAAGTGTATAAATTTGGTAAACAAGTTCATACCTTATTTAGCGAAAGGCTATTGCAGTGAGCACCACATTCCACATTGTAAAAGATTTCAAGTAGAAGTTCGAAATTTCCCACAAATTAGTAATGTGCAATTTATATAACTCAGTTGCATACCTTTGTTCTTAATGGAGAGTCAACCGAATCGCATCTTCATATAAGCGTTATATGCTTACTCGAATATTACCTTCTCTTAAGCATAGTATAAAGTATAAAGGACATAAAAAGCACACTTTGATTAATTTCTCTCAAGGCATTTTTAGGTAACCTAGGATGCTAAAACACTCTCAGTGGTTGCATTTTATTCTCCATACCACTCTCTCATTTTTTTCCTTTTAAGCATATGTTTTTTAAGTACTTTGTACTTTGCACCCATTTTTCATGATATGCTTTCTTTTCTTTTTTCACTCAATGAATGGTTGCAGTTTCTGCTCCGTACCATTCCTCACCTTTTGCATAACTCATTGGTTATCCTCTCTTTCTTTTGATTTTCATTAATACCCTCATCCTTTATTGATCAATTTCAAAGTATTATGGTTATAGTTTCCCTACACTTTAAACACACTCAATACTTATAGGACTTATTCGAGATTTGCACAAAGAACTCATAGTAAGATTACCATTAGATATTACTCCACTTAAACTTATCGGAAGTATTAAACTAGAACTATATAACTTATACTAATTCATGTTGCATCGAAACATAAATCGAAACTTACTTGGAATGTTTCTCTCGAATGTTACTCACCACTTATCCTTGCCAATAATGTTGTGCACTAACTCTCAAATTCAACATGCTCTCAATTTTTGCACTAATATCAAACTTGTAAAACCTAACACTCACAATAACCTTGGACAATTGTTAGTAAAGTATAAGAAATGATAATGTGTAACTTGCACAAAAATCAACAAAAATTAACAAGTTCTTCGATCTTTTTAATTTTATTCAATTTTTTTGGATTTTTTTTATAAATGCCCCCCATACTAAGGAACACAATGTCCTTATTGTGGAACATTATTAAAAATGAAAAACTAAACAAACAACTAACTAGTCTAAAAAATTTGAAAAAGAAAAGTAAAGAGAAAAGAATAAACTTGTTTTTATTGAGAAAGAGAATCCAGGGCCCATGTTGCGAACGTGAAGGCTTGTCACGATCTTGACTTCCTTCAAAACAGGAATAAAAGGTTTTGCTGTATAGCTTCACGAGCGCGAGATGTATGTCGTAGTTGCGAACTTCTTTAATTCTTAAAATTCTTCAAATTTTAGACTTCATATTTAGAAAAACTTAGAAAACAAACGTATTAAATTTAATTGCCTTACCTGGATAATTCGATCTCTAGAACGCACTTGCCTTCCCCCGCAACGACGCCAAAAACTTGATCACGATTTCGATCCCCTGTAACAGCGCCAAAAACTTGTTCACCGCTTTTCTACTGATAAGTTTAATAATTTTTATGCAAAGAGTTTGGCTATATATCAATGGCACCAGAAACTTGTTCACGAAAAATATAGGTGTTGTCAATACCTCTTATCAAATAGAAAAATAATGATAACTACAAGTATACAGTTGCGATGTAGTTTTAAAAGATATCGATCCTAGAGGGAAGGACTAGTTCTAAAGATCAAATAGGGAAGAAGGATAAAGAAAATAATATGTATTTATTTTTGGATAGGAGGGTTAGAATTAAGAATGAGTAGCTATAGGTATGAAAGATTAGAGAATCTAAATATATAAAGTTTCCCTATGAAATAAGGAAAGCAGAGAAAACATGCAAGTTCAACAAAGATGTTACGATTCACTAAACAAATCTAATAGACTCGGTTCTAAATTCTCATATGTTCAATTATTCACCGCAGAGCAACACACGAAATGACTTTTCTAATCCTAGTGCAAACGAGATAAGACTATTATATAAATCTGAACAACGTCAATACTATGCTTAGTACGGGTCGCTCTCACATAGCCATATTTAGCAAGTTACCATTCCAAAAATGTTGTCTCACTAAACAGTGTTATATCACAGATTCAATGATTATACACGATATTGTTAACCCCGAAACTACTCTTAAAATTAAAGCCAACGAATATAACTTGATTAACATAAAAGACGTAGCACGAAATACGCATTATGACACATAGACATATCATAAACTTCGAAATAGAAAGTATAAGTAGAAAGCAAAGCAAAGTTGTAAGGTATGCAAATGAAAGCTAAAGTTGATCAAACCGTATCCACTCATTAATGGGAGTCGTCAATTCCCGCAATTCCTGCGTCTGATTTGAATTCGATCTCGACCCGTACAAAACCTCCGCTAGGATTCTATCTTTGCAAATATGAACAAACGAATATTGAAGAATGAAAACTTTTATTGATAAGTGATTTGCAAGTACACTTATACAACAATCTCTCGAGAATATAGAGAAATCTAGTGATCAAAACAAGGATTTGAATCACTTAAACATTTTCTCATTAACACTTATGAACGTAGCAAATTCTCTATCTATACACACACTATATCTCTCTCATGCACTCTAATATTTTCCCTCTATCTCACTACACTTCTTGAATGCACCATGAAATTTGTGAGATTTGGAGCCCTATTTATAGAGTTTGAAGGGTTGCGTCCATCCAAACGAAGGGTTGTGTCCATTGGTGAAAGATTGCATCTCTTCATTGTGATTGGTTGAGAAGCTTTGATATAATCTACAATCTACAATGGATAAGTGCCTTTTCATGATTGGTTGACTCTTGATAGGTGTCTGTTCATTGGTAGTTGATGGCAGTTGATGGCGGTTGATCATGCTAATCTAGCGGTTATTAGTTAAAAAGATAATACCAGAAAACCGTCCATGTCGCGACCACGATATACATATCGCGACCGTGAATCTTTGATTGGCAATCTTCTGATTCTGATGTAAACAAGTCACGACCACAAATGATTGTCACGACCGTGAATTGAGTTTTACTCAGAATTCTTCTTGTAACTTCATCGATCTTTGACAGCTTCGATCCTAAGCCAAATCTTTAAGTTCCACGCATCTTTTTACACCTTTTTCACTCTTTTTTCAAAGAATTCCACTTTAGCTCATTTTACTCCCAAGATTTACCTAGTATCTGCATTTGTATAAAAAATAACTACATACAACGTGAAATCTTTTATATGAAGTATAAAAATGACTAAAACTACAGTGTTTATTGTATAAAATTTATATGATAATAAGTGTAATTATACACTTATGATAGGCCTGATATTCAATACTATGTGTGTTATTACGCTTGCTATATAGCTGACCCCAAAGAATCTCACTTACCAACTCTTAAGAGAATTCTCTAGTAGTTGCAAGTTTCAATTGATGCAGGTCTGTGGTATGCTAATAGCTCAGATTTCACTCTTAGAGGACTCACATATGCAAACTATGGCAGAAACAAACTTGACAGAAAAAGAACCACAAGATGATGACATTTCCTTGGAGAATGACTTGCCTCATGGCACAGTAAGAAGTAAACTTCTGTTATGCTGAGTATAGTTGAAACTGAGTACATGGTGGTAGGAAGTTGTGTAGCGCAACTGCTATAGATCAAGCAACAACTAGAAGATTATGGTATAAAGTCAAAATGCCTCAAAGTTATGTGTGATAACAAGAGTGCAATTGACCTATCCAAGAATCTAGTTCAGCATGGCAAGATGAAGCATTTCAATATTAGACATTACTTCATAAGGGATCATGTGATAAGGGGAGATGTCAAATTATAGTATGTTCCTTCAGAAGAACGTCGAGCTAACATGTTCACCAAACCAATAGCAAAGGAGCAATTAAATGTTCTTAGGGAGCTAATTGGAGTGGCGAAAACCCCATGTGAAGAATAATTCTAGAAAAATGGGTAAATGTTGAAAATCAAGTCTCAACTCAGCGAATGAGGTAACATGTATTTAACCATGTTATCTTATTAAAGTAACGCTGTTAGTTCAGTTTTCATAGTTAAAACTCAAAAGCTACTTTATTGAAAGGACGTTATGAATTGGAATCGTCTAAATTTGAAACTACACCATTTTATTAAGTCAGTTTAATCCTTGTTCATCTCACCTTTTAAACTTGATCTTGGATTTTGAGAGCAACATATATCATCATGCAGTTGAGGAGGCTATATAAGAGGTAGTTTGCCAGAGAGAGAAGGTTACTTGAAAATTTGAACTCTAAAGAAAATTATGCAAAGAACCCTAATTTCTTTTCTATCAATCCTCTCTTTCTCTGTAAATGGCAAACACCAAGAAAACACTTGTTCTTCAGAGCATTTCGAAGAGAAACATGTTTGTGCACATTGATAGATCAACCAAAAAAGTTATCTCGACCCCAAGGAATAAGGTTAATAAAGATAAACTGGACAGAAGACTAAGAGTTTGGAGTAGTGTTTGAGGTCGATTATGATGGATTGTTGAAATAAAAGACCAGGCATAGGGTTATTAGGTAGCAGAACCACATCTAATTTCTTCTCTTTGATGGTCCAGCAATCAAGGAGTTTATCATAGAATTCTATACTAATCTCTACTCAATCGAGGGATTCAATGACTACTGATGGTAGGGATTGATAATACCTCATACCTAATTTGTGCTAAGCTAATTGAAAGCTCCTAACTATGCCATTGAAGGGCACAAAGCTGAGGAGAAATGGAGATGAAGAGATAGTGGCCGTTCCTGAAAATTGGGAACTACCGACTGATTATGGGTTTGGAAAAATTGCTACTTTAGGTATGAGCTGGGAGGCAAGGGCGTGCCATGAACTATTATTAAAATTAGCGCTACCAAAGACTAGGTCTCTCAGTAGCTACACATATTTTGTAAGGTATGTAGTCTACCATAAGGTAGAGGGGAACAACTTAATTAGCAAGTTATGATTCTTCATCACTTGACTAAAGTTACTCCCTTATACCATTATGGGTATATGATTACTGCCCTCATGAAGGCTGTTAGAATGGACATCTCCACTTTGATCGAAGAACTAGGAGAAATAATTATCCCATTGAAGAAAACCTTGGACTTCAATTACTTTAACAAATTGAAGAATAAACAAGTTCACACTAGATATACCAAGGTCTATGACGTTACGCTAAAGAAGGCGAGAGTGGAATCAGCTGTGTTCCCTACAAATGTGCATAGGGAAGATTAAGACGCGTTTGTAGTGGACTATGAAGGGTCAAGTGAGGAAACCACTGATGATGTTCCTCATTCTGCTCAGCTAGAGCAAGTTTCAACTATATATACTCCATCTAGTCAAAAGGCAAAAATTAGGGGTCAAAGAGCCCAACAAAGGCAAGGGCAGGAGATGCACCTGACCAAACCCAAGAAAAGGCCAAGAATAAGATAAAACTTAAGGCTCGTGATTAGAGGGAAGCTAATTCAAAGAAAAAAGAAGAAGAGAAGCAGTAGATTCAAAATCATCTCTCCCTCCTCATCTTCTAGAATATGTGGAGAAAATAAAGAACATGTCTGCCAAGGAGTTAGGAGAAAGCTTGCGAGAACAAAAGCAAAAATTTGAGGAGAAGCGGCTGCTCAAGGAAGCTCCAAGAAAGCTAAGGAGTACACCCAACCTAGAGCTGGTAAGGAAGTGGAAACTGTGATTTCCAAGGCAAATGATGTTCAAAGAAAGAGAACTGCCAAACCTCACTCTAAGAGAAGCATTCAAATTGTGAGCAGGGAGGAGGATGATGATGACATGGATGTCATCAACCAGGAAGAACCCACTCTTCCAAGTGAAAACATCCAAGACACCATTCAAATTCCCCTATTCATATTTCTTCTACACGAAATTCCTCCCAAGAAAAGACCAACCCTTCTTCACCACCTCCACAAACTCAAACTGCTCTTGTACCTTCTCTTGTAAAATCTAAACCAACCTCCATTCCTTCTATTCCAACTATACAAACTATCTCTAAACCTAACCTTTCTTCAAACCAATCCTCTACCCCTCTTATCCCTTAGATTAGAGAAGTTTCTAAAGCTGAGAACTCCACTAAGGATTGAAAAGAAAGTGAGATAGTTTCCAAGGAAAATTTTATAGCCAAGGAAGCAACTCCCTCCAAGAGTAAGCCAGTCTAAGAGGACTTGGCTGATTCAGCCATTTGGCATAGATTAGGGAGTTGGCCAGGAAGAAATTCTCAACTCTCAAAATTGGCGTTGAATTGGATGGTGTAGTAAGCCAAGTGTTATTAGCACAAGAATTAATAGACTTTTCTGCTAAAAAGAAAGCTAAGCTTCTAGAGTTTGATGAACATTCCAGCATCCCTTTGGAGTCCATATACTTTGAAGAGTTTGAGAAGATCCAAGGGAGATTATTCACCATCAGAAATCATCTAGTAAAGGAAAGCACCAAGAGCTTAGTGGATAAGATGGCCTTGATTCTAACCAAGCTGATTAACTCTATGGCTCAGCTCAATGTGGTCGTATCTTCTATCCCAACTTCTATGTCATTGCAAATGTAGTGGCAAAGATGAAGGGTAGCATAAATGCTGCCTCAAAATAAGTGAGTAGTTTGAATTCCACCCTCGCAACTCAAACTATGGAGTTTCATAAGTTTGTGAAGAATAAGCTAAAATAAAGACCATCACAGATAATAAGATAAGCGAACTATCAAAATAGTTGCATGTGCAATCTTATGGAGTAAATGTTTAAGTTGATAGTCGCCTATGACACCAAACTTGATAGATTTGTGAAGTCTGTAGAGACACTAGTCAAGAAGATGGAAAAGCCAATCCTGAACATGGATGCGCTAGGAGATAAGCTCTACTCAGCTTACACCCTTATAAAGAACAATATTGACGATCTTGTGAAGAAAGCACAAAAGGCCTTACTTGAAGGGTTAGGCAAACTGTTTCTTGATCTTATGGAGTTCGTTGATCCCAATAGCGGTCTGTTCGCCACTTTTCTACTGATAAGTTTAATCTATAATGGTTTCAAAATCTCATGAACTATTGGCTAATAACTGTGCCAAAAACTTATTCACAAATAAATGTAGGTGTTGTCAATACCCCTTATCACATAAAAAAATGATGAAACCTGCAAGTATACAGTTGCGATGTAGTTTTAAAAGATATCGAACCCACAGGGAAGGAACCAGGTCTAACGCTGCGAATATCGATCTCGGCCCGTACAGAACCTCCGCTAGAATGCTATTCCTTGCGAATATCGAACAAATGAATATTGAAGAATGAAAACTTTTATTGATAAGTGATTTGCAAGTACACTTATACAACAAGCGCTCCAGAATATAGAGAAATCTAGTGATCGAAACAAGGATTCCAATCACTTAAACATTTTCTTGCTAACGCTTAAGAACGTAGCGAATCTAACTATACACACACTATATTTGCACTCTTATTTCTGCACTTCCTTTATTGTACTGAAGGCATACCACACTATCCACCACTTGATGCACGAAATTTGTGAAGAATTAGAGCCCTATTTATAGAGTTTGAAGGGTTGCGTCTATCCAAACGAAGAGTCACATCCATTGGTGAAAGATTGCATCTCTTCATTGTGATTGGTTGAGAGGCTTTGATTCAATCCACAATGGATAGGCAACTTTTCATGATTGGTTGACTCTTGATAAGTGTCTTTTCGTTGGTAGTTGATGGCGGTTGGTAGTTGAGAAGATAATACCAGAAAACCATCCATGTTGCAACCGCGATATGTGATTCGAGACCATGAACCTTTGATTGGTATATTTCTATTTCTAAAGTGAACAGGTCACGACCGTGAGGTATTGTCATGACCGTGAATTGAGTTTTCTTCAAAATCTCCTTGTAACTTCACCGATCTTCGACAGCTTCGATCCTAAGCCAAATCTTCAATTCCCACGCATCATTTTGCACCTTTTTCACTCTTTTTTCATAGAATTCCACTTTAGTTCATTTTACTCCCAAGATTTACATAGTATCTGCATTTGCATAAAAAACAACTACATACCATGTGAAATCTTTTATATGAAGTATAAAAATGACTAAAACTATAGTGTTTATATTTTAAAATTATAATGATAATAAGTGTAATTATACACTTATCAGTGTCCACAATCTCCAGCTTGTGTCCTTCGGATGACCATCATTGCCTCATTTTCAATGAGACATCATATCAATAACCCTTCAAATGTGCGTTTGAACAAATCCCTATCGACTAATCTGAATTATAGCACCAACTGTCATAATGAAGTTTTTTCTGAGTCGTTGCTCCTTTTGGACATTCTCCGGTTTGTAAAAATATTTCAATGTCCAAGAACCAGTAACCTGTGGCCTGTTCATCTTCAGTTTCTGCTAAGCGATAATAGAAAGGTTCTTTGGCTATTTGAAGGACAATTGGCTTTATTTATTGAGTCTAGGGACCTTCCCACATTGATGCTAGTGTAATAAGTGCATCGGCCATTTGGTTTTCATCCCTTGGTACGTGTTTGAAAACACATCACATGAACTTTTGAGATGCCTTCCATACTACTTCCACATAAAGATGAAGTGAGTCTTCCCTGATTTGCCAATCTCCAGTAACTTATATGATGACCAGAGCCTAGTCCCCAACTACTGATACTTCTTTTGGCCATAACTTCCGAAGTTCTTCTAATCCAAATAGACAAGCCTCATATTCAACACAATTGTTTGTTACCGGGAACTCCAAGCGTTTTGAAAGTAGTATGACTTCATTTTGCAAGGTTATCAAGATGATGCCTAGGCAAGCTCCACTTTTATTCATCGCTCCATCGAAGAACATTTTCCATTCTATTCAAGCCTCTTCTACCAGTGCTAATTGTTCATCAGGGAATTTGAGGTCCTCGACGTAATTGGATTCTAGAGATTAATTTGCTAGAAATTCGGT
>CATIWQ010103520.1:0-26444 GCA_949673415.1 Euphorbia schlechtendalii | reverse complement strand
TTGTTGAGTGTTTTTCCGACTCAGTACAAACAGTAACTTGTGCTGAGTGTCGTACTAATTCAGTACACCTAATACTTTAATGCTGCTTGATTAACGAACTTAGTAAGTACAGTACTTCACGCTTGTCTCCAATTGCTTTAGCGCTCTTTGTTGTACAATACTTCGTGCTTGATTGCTGAATAGACTTCCGTTGCCGTTCTTGCTGTCAACTGAGTAATGCTCAGTTCTTCAACTCAGTTCTTCAACTCAGAACTAACAAAACTATGTCTGAGTGATGCTCAGAATCCAACAATTTTTAATAAATACCTCGATCCGAGAAAGATGAACCTGAGCCGGGAAGTTAGGATCCATCAACTTTACGAGAGTAGTAGGAGTAAGTCCTAGCATGATGTAACTCCACGGAGAAAACACAAGGCTGATCGATAGGCTGAGGATAGAGGCTGGAAGTAAATCGAAGCTGCCTACTAGTGACTTTCGACAACATCTTGCTAGAGAGAAGGAGGAGAGATATTTTCTAGAGAGAGAGGGTGATAGAGAAAAGTGAGAAGAGAAAGGAAAATGGCATTTATAAAGAAAATAAGTAGGCCCCACCTATTTATGTTCTCCAACAAAAATCTTCTAAACACAACGCAGCAGTACACGGGACACCCCCAATTTCTTCCTAATTTATTAAATTTATTTTTTCCATCATGTTTTAATTTTTTGATTGAAGTGACAAAAATTTTTACTTCGCATAAATTCAATCAAACAATTAAATTAAAAATATATTTACCACCTAATCATTTCTAATTTGTCACAAGAATTAATTTAGCATCTCATCAAAATCACATTTGATCGCCTTTGAAAAGGATTCAGGCACCTCACCCAACACATAATGACTGCAATCGAAGGAAAAAACACTTGTCTGTCAAAAATCACACCAACAAGTCACCCACAAGGGACACTAATCAATGATTCAGAGCCGCCAACCACATCGGTCAGGTATTTTCTTGATCCTTCTGCTCTTTTCGTGTGATCGTACTGGCTATTTAACCAGCATCGATCACATGAGGGGTAGCTGTGAGCACGAGATTTTGTACCAGTTCACACGTTCAATGATGTTGGCTTTTCGGGATTTAATCCTTGAATCACACAATTTTCTATTATCTAGAGATCTTCAAACGGGAGTACTCCCCGTCTCTAATTTTGAAAAATTAATTAGAATTTATTGAAATTAAATAAAAAAATATTTTTAATTAAAAAAATACAAAAAAATCAAAAAATCGAGGATCCGCCTCGCCAGAGTTCTGGCGAGGGCAGACCGCCCTCCCCAGAATTTGTTTCCAATTTTGGATTCTCGAGATTTTTTCTTATAAATATTTGGGGAATTTTCGGTAATCGGAACCAGAAATTTTCAGCAGAAAAATTTAAACTACAAACATTCTGATATTCTACAATTTTTTTGGATTAAAAACACTTTTTAATTCGACCATTTCTAAAAACACCAAAAAAATCAAAAGATAACGAGGATTACTTTAAAAGAACAAGCAGGTATATCGAAGTGGATTCGCTCCGTAAGGGTAAGTTTTTGAATTCCTAGAGCTGCTTATTTCGCACTTCTTGTATTTTTCTCTATTTCATTTTACATGTGGCCCTGCGGTTTCTTTCACCTTTCTTTTATTATGTAAATATTGTTGTAATTATTCTTTTTTATATTCTGTTTCTTTTATTTAATGGAGATATATGTTAGAATACTCTCACGAAGAGAATAAAAAATCTATTCCCGGATAACTACCTTCACATCTTTGCCATGCGAGCATTTTCACTAAATAAAAATGAGCAATATACGTGTTAATAAAATAAATTGTTTTATTCTAAAACAAAAATTTTAAACCGCCGATATTTTAATTAGGCCACACGGGCCTCGTCAAAATTAAATTGAGCATACGTGTAAATATTCATGTTGTGCTATATACCCTATACTAACCTTTGTGGATGCAGGTTAGATGTATGTTTAGGATTTTATTTTCTCTTCGAGTATCGCAATTTCAATTATTTTTTGGAAAATATAATTAATAGATTAGCGGGCAGTTGCATCCCCCTAGGTTTTGTAATCTTTATCTTTACTTTTCCGCATTTATTTATCGCTTTATGTATGGATTTACTGCTTTCTGCATGCTCGTTAAATCACACATTAGAAACTTAAAAACGACATAAGTTCGAATATGCAAAATTAAGAAATACAGTTTTTTGTGGATGTAATATAATGTGATCCAATAAGAAATAAGCAACTTATCCCGAACCTGATTCTCTGTGTCTTAATGGGCTGTCTCCCGGAAGTTAAGCCTTACAGGACTTTAATTTTTGGAAAGAGCTAATCTAGGTGATGACTCTATACTAAGAGACGGCGGATTCGGGTTTGATCGATCTAAAATGTTTTCGCTTTCTCTTTAAAACGTTTCGGGTCCCCGACCCAATACCTTTTTATTTTCAACTTAAACACCTTGGTGTACCATGCCTCTTATTCCTTGCGCGCTCTCAACCATCGCTCCGTGTCGTCCACTCACAGCAGGCATGCATCAACTGGTAATGCCCTTAACTTAGATGTTAGGTTTCTTTTATAAGTTTTATAAACCTATATGCATCTATGGAACATTTCAACTTAGATTATATCAATCATGTCATGCTTTGGAGATTCTATATGGTTAATTTTAAGTTTTGAAATTTCACCTTGCAAGTTTTCATGTTCAATTACTGTCTTAATTAATCAATAACGGGGCCACATCACACATGAGTTCAAATTTACAGTTTTTTGAGAATGTGAGATCATCAATATTGAATCATATTGTCATTTTACCTAAAATGGATCGAAGCAAACTATTACAAAGATAGGAGATATCAGATTGTCAAAGGATTTAATTCTTAAAAATGTTCTATACATACAACAGTTTCAGTTTAATTTACTATTAGTGGGAAAATTACTTACGGATTAAAAAATGTCCATTCATTTTTATCCTGATTGCTGCTATTTGCAGGACCAAGCAACTATGAAGATTTTAGCAATTGGTTGGAGGAATAATGGTTTATAAAAACAAAATGATTCATCATATAAAGAAGAGAGCTTGTAGAAGTTTTCAGTTTACTTAAGCAGTCAAGATGTGATTGATAAATCCTGTGTATGGCATAGAAGATTAGGTCATGCCTCTGGAGAAGTTTTGTCTCATATTTCTAGTATTGATTTAGTTTTATTAAAACAAATTATGGCATTTTGTCACTAAGCTAAACAGATTAGATTCCTTTTTCAAGCAGTTCAATTAAGATAGTAAAAGTATTGTAGTTAATTCTTGTGGATTTATGGGGTCCATATAGTTTGAATTCTTTAACTGGTGCTAGTTATTTTCTTACTGTGGTTGATGATTATTCAAGAGCTACTTGGATAATTTTACATTAAAACAAGTCTCAAGCATTTCATGCTTTACAAGTTGTTTTGACAACCACTGAAAATCAATTTTCAACAAAAGTACAAATGGTTAGAAGTGATAATGAGAATGAATTTTTGAGCAAAGTTTCCTATAGGTAAAAGGTGTTGTTCATCAAAGAAGCTGTGCTTATACCCCTCAACAGAATGGAATAGTTGAGAGGAAATACAAGCATCTACTTGAAATTGCACATATCCTTTTACACATTTACCCCATTCTTTTTGGGGGAGAAGCTGTATTAATGGCAACAACCATTATAAATGTTTTACCTTCTAGAGTTTTGTGTCAGAAGTTACCTTGTGAGATAATTTACAACAACAAACCAGATTACACAAGATTAAAGGTCTTTGGATCATCATGTTATTACACCGACACAACACCCCACAAGTTAAAGTTTGCTGAAAGGGCACATAAAGCCATTTTCTTGGGCTTTTGTGGGAAAGAAAGGCTTGAAATTCTTTGATTTAACAACAAATAAATTCCTTGTATAAAGAGATGTAGCTTTCCAATTAGTAACATAGTCATTGAGCTAGGTAGGCTTTTGTACATGCTTTTCTGACCTAGTAACTTATACCATTTGTGGTAAAGGAGGCTGTACGTCTACTATGGCTTGAACAACAGCTGGATCACTAGAAGGACTTTCACCAGATTGACATCAATAATGCATATCTGCATGGTTTTCTTGAGGAGGATATCTACATGCTACCACCTCAAGATTACTCCAAAGGCATTGATGAATTGGTTTGCAAACTAAACAAAGTCCTTATATGGCCCTAAGCAGGAAGACAATGGTACAAGGAGCTGAGTTCAAAGCTACTATCCTATGGTTTCCTATGATCTAGTCATGATCATTGCATGTTTACTAAGAGTTTTTTGATTTTTCAGCAATGATCTTAGTAATTTATGTTGATGACATCATGATTAGTGGCTATAATCCACAAGACATTGTTGCATTGAAATCACATCTTCACTCCTTGTTCATTATTAAGGACATGGTGCAGGCTTCTTACTTCTTGGGGCTTGAGTTAATAAAAACAAAGATTGGAATTTCTGTGGCACAAACCAAATATGCAAAGGACATTCTTTCTAATGCAAATTTACTTGATGTAACTCTAGTTTCTAGTCCTCTACCTCATGGTCTAGATTTGAATCAAACCAGCCCTCCACACAAGAACCCTAAGCAATACAGAAGACTTATTGGGAAAATACTATATCTTGGTTTCACTAGACCAGGTATTTCCTATACTTCTCAGCAACTAAGCCAATTCATGTAGAGTCCTTGTAAGGTACATTTTCAAACTGCTATTCACCTGCTCAAGTACATTAAAGGCACACTAAACTATAGATTGTTCTACTTAGCCAATTCCACACCAACCTTAACTAGTTTCTGTGATGCTGATTGGGGAAAATGCAGTTTAACTAGAAAATCATTAACTAGTAACTATATATTGTTTGGAAATTCTCTTATTTCCTGGAAGAGCAAGAAACTATCTACAGTAAGCAGATCCACAGCAGTATCTAAATATAGAAGTATGGCTCGCACTACATATGAATTATAGTGGATTCATTATTTGTTGCAAAACCTCCACATACAGATTCCACTGCCTCTGCCACTGCATTGTGACAATCTTACAGCCATTGCCATCATAAAAAACCAGTCTTCCATGAGAGAACCAAGCACATTGAAATTGACTGTCATCTAATCCATTCAAAATATTATGCTGGTTTCATTTTACTACAGTCAATTCCATCAACCCAACAACTAGCAGATTTATTTACTAAGCCCCTGTCAACAGCTCAAATGGCACCTGCTTTGTCAAAAATGTCCTTCTTTCCTATTCTTCACAATTCATAAAAGGTTCATTGTAAGGGGGTGATGATGAACTATACAGATTTCTATAGAAACCAAGTAGCTAAAGGAGTCCACCAAACTTACTGTGCATCGAGCAATACTGTAGTTTTTCCCTCAGCTGCAGCTGTTGTTATTGAACAATCAACACAGCCTCAACAATAAGTAGCAAATTAGTTAGAGTTTGTTATTAGTCATTTCGCAGTTAGTAAGATTACGAAACTGTCACTACGCCATAGATGGTCTGTTGCAACAACGAAAATATGTTACCTAAAATGCCAAAAGTGTTGCGAAAGCACTTGTCGCAACACTTTTCCGTGAAAAAAGTCGTTGGTGATGCTTCCCTTGCGAAAAGTCATTTTTTCAACACATTTCTTTTTTTTTTCGCAACACTAAGAAATGTGTTGCGACAAGTGACTTTTCGCAACACTTTTTTTAGTACTTGCAACGTTTCTGTTGTGTTGCAAAAAACACCCGTCACCGTCAACGTTAACGTCCGTTAATTTTTTTCGTAACACTTTTGTTGGTTTTTTGCAACACTTTTCTTATAACACTTTTAGCATATTTGCAACACCATGTCCAATTTTCTCAACACATTTTTAAAAACACTTATGTCGCATTTGAAACACTTTTTGCGCTTATTGCAACTCATTTGTAAAACACTTAATTGATGCCATAATTCAAAAAACTTGAAATTTATTTATTTAAATTAATTCATAATGCATAATATTCAATTGTATACAAATTCAAAAGAGAACTAAAAAGTACATAATACTATACAAACTAAAAGTAAAGCTACTAAAAGTACATAATATTCAATTGTATATAGTGTTACACAGATGCAGAGAGGTCTCCATCCAATCTAAATCTGAGCCAGCTGGAGATATATGGCGCAAAATGCTAGGTGGACTTACAGTTTGATCTGATGAATCCGTCTCCTCGTTGTAAGAAAATTTGTTTATAATGAACTATATGAGTTGGCATCAAACACCCTGCAGCCAAAAAAACATATTCATAATCTTATTTTTCAGATCAAAGGTATAGTTCATAGAAGAAACTCGCTAGCTAGTTAACCAAGAAGCTAGTGAAATTACCAATTGTTTTTCAAGAAAAGAAATATGTTTACATTAGTCAATCAAGAAGCCAAGCCTAATAAAACCCAAGCCTAATGAAGCTTAACAAACTTGTTGAATCATTTGCAAGCTATTGGTTTTGTTGTTTAAAAAATAGAGAAATGTTAATCAGCAACAGCTCTTTCAACATGAAACTGCAATTTACAGATAAAGTAGTAAGTTATCTGAGGTATAAATTTCCTTCTTGAAATAAAAAAGACCAAACCACTTATTCATGATGTAGTTTTCACAAATATATAAGAAAAGTGACAAGGACCGTAAAGAGAGCCATCACATTTTACTTTCAAATGTATAAAAATTAAAATCTCATAAACTATAATATATATAGATGCTAAAGAAACTAACTGCAAAAATGCAGTACCAACAAACAGAATCACTTTTCCTTTATAGAATTCAGCGATTCAAAAACCTAAATCGATCACAAATCATAAAAAAAAGTCTAAAACAGAACTAATCCCTAAATTTTGTAGACAGAACCTAATCACAATTCTTTAAAATCAAATATGATTCAGAAAAAATGTAACATCCAAATAGATAGCTTCACTGTCAAATGTAAATAGAACACATAAACTCAGAAAATACTCATCGTCATAATTGTAGATAACCATAAAGGCATAAACTACAAAACCATAATTTAATAACCCTAACTTAAAAGGTACCTATTGAAATTTAAGTTTTTACATAAGCTCATAATCAACCATATCTATTGGTTCTAAATTAATAGAAATCAACAAAATTTTTAATTGCTAAAATTTGTTTACTCGAGGAATGCAAAGACTAGCAATAACCCTTTTAAGCAAAGCCACTAAAAAATATGCTGAAACTAGCAAATTAAGATATGATTATCTCAGCATTAGCAAAATTAAAATATCAACAATATTGTCGACTTTAAAATGCATAAAATACTCATCAATTTGTCTAATAAGTAGTCTGTAGAGCCAATGTTCAAAAAAATGATGAAAAATATATATTCATTAAAAGAATTTCTAGGTATAAAGGTTCCCAAGTTATGTTCTGGGAATTATAGGACTACGAATCTCTATAAATAGGTCATTTGAGGTTCAAATACAAAGTACCTGATTTAGCTCCTTTTACTTCAAACTTGTCTTTATACTCTCCTTCCATTACTACCTCGTCAATGTCAATATACATCTTCCCATTTAGTCCTGCATTGCATTACATTACATTTCCTTTTCAAATATAATTTATAGACATAAAAAATTACATTTATGTGAGCACATTATATCATTCTATAGGTTTAGATTTCTTCCTGTTATTTTCCAATTTCAAAATAATTATGTGTTTAATAGGGAAACTATAATGCAATCAACATATAAAAAATAGAATTTTCTAGACATTAGATGGGTGGAAGGAAGTGTTGATACGATTCAAACATCAGCTCTTAAGATCCTCTTGAAATGTTCCGCGTTGAAAATGCCAGAAAATTCACTACAAATCATCACAACATTGCAGTGTCTGTCAATGATATGAGAAGGCTGCAAATAAATGGTCTTCCGTACTAGTTTAGTTTTTTCTAAAACATCATTCATTCAATTTATTTTAGCATTGGGCCATTAGATCGATAAACAGAGAGGATGATAGTTTAGATACATGTGTACATTTGTCTAATCCTGCCAACCAAGTTCAAATTCATAGAACTATAGGGTATAAAAATGGTTGTGGTATTTAACATAGAGTGTGAATGATTAACCTGGAACTTAATCATAAGTTACAAATTCTCAAACTTTTGGAGGAAGTAAGAACCTGGAACATAGCTTTACAATGTCCAACAAGTCAAACATCCAAAAGCATAGAAACTGAAGGGCATTTCTGCTTTCCATTTTGATGAACCCTAGCAAAAATAAATTTCAAATCAGCATCAGCTTAACTTAAATGATAACACATGAAAAAGCACTAGATATAACACATACATATATCATAAACTTTGACGGTAGGATAGATTTAGTCAAGAATCGAGTGTAAGATTCAATTTTCCCCTTAACATTTGGAGTAAAAAATAAACCAAAGTGGCACATTTCAGCCAACCAAGCATCAATGGTATGCTAACTGGGTCAGCTATAAGGTGAAAAAAAACTCGCCTAATTTAACTCTAAATACTAAGTAATACATTATCACTTAAAGATTTGACTTTGCAAACCAAACTCAAGGGGCCGAGTCACCCTTTCATTCCGGATTCTATATATATATGATTCCATCAATGAAATTCTCAACTCTCTCAGATATGTTCTTTGAGCTCTCTCCATATAAACTGCAAATTGAAATGTTTCTAAATTGATATCTAAACTAGAACTCTAACCGAATTGAAGTTCATAAATCGAATCCTTTGAAGGTTTTAAAATAGATAGGAGAAAGCAAATCAGTTACCGATTTCCCCCCTTCAATTCCAAATTGGAAGAGTTTAATGTTATAAGAGCAGAGGAACTCCGAATTCTCTCCTGGATATGCATCAAAACACAAGTAGTTGCACCAAATTACAATGAAATAAGAACAATATAAGTAATGACCAGTAGAAAAGTAGGAAAGAATTTAAAAAATTTCTAATGTTTCAACTTGCTTTGACTTCTCTTAGAACCTATCTCAAAACCAAAATTCAATTACATTTATGAAACTCATGATTTCATATGGCTCATCAATCACTTGCAATTTCAAAGTTTGCCGGTGCTATATCTCTCTTAAGCACCATAG
The DNA here is from genome assembly GCA_949673415.1 of Euphorbia schlechtendalii. NCBI lineage: Eukaryota > Viridiplantae > Streptophyta > Magnoliopsida > Malpighiales > Euphorbiaceae > Euphorbia > Euphorbia schlechtendalii. Next base: position 17,298 of record CATIWQ010103520.1, on the reverse strand, counting down.
CACAAACCAGTTCAAATATATTAACCTCATATTAACCCAAAGGAAGTGAAAAATATATCACATGTGGACGTGAAGGATGTGTCCTAGGATAATTGAATTCATCTGTGATTTTCTAGTAAGCACATGCCTAACTACATAATAGATTTTGCAGAAGCATTAAGAGAGGGGGAAAACAAATTATCATACCTGAGTTGATAATATAGAATAAAATAATGCGCATATTGCCTCAGATTCAGGTATTGGAGGATTATCCCATAAACTTCATATTACTAGAAATCATTAACAGAGCATTACATAGAAAGAGAATGATATTATGAAAAAGAAACTTGTATAGTCTCAGCCACATTTTTTAAAAGAGCAACTTCAATGAAAATCAGTGGCTCGCCTGAGACATAAAAATTTATAAATAAAAACAAATGAGTTATCAAGAGAATCAATTCAGTTTTGACAATTATCTAAACCTAAACTCAGTTACCTAATAAGACAAAAAAAATAGAGACAAACAAGTCTTCAACAACTATCAATCCTAAAATTTGAGATTTGGAAATTGGAATTGATGACTAATTAAAGATCCATTCTCAGTAAATGCATTTTAAATCAGATGACATTATGTAACTCCAAAAGTACACATATGAGTAAAAAAGAAATCTCTGCTACAATTATAATGAAATTTACATATCTATTTATCATACATTACTTCATTTCTACTTTTCCCCAAAAACGTCACTAAGTTGTACACATTTCTAAGTTGTAAGAGTACTTTGAGGATGAGAAATACATAATAAGTTACCGTTCAGAACAGCAGGTCCTTGAATCCAAAGCTCATTGCTACGAACCCACCAACAACATTCCTACAATCCCACCAGCAGATAGTCCCTTCCTACTGCTTTCTTCTATATTATCAGACAAATCAGAACACAAAATTATCAAACCTGGTAGTCAGGACCAAAACATATCCCAAGAATCCAATGTCTAGTGGTCTGCTGTTTATCAGTAACAATTGATAACTTTTGGCCTATCATTTGATTGGAAAGCGTGCTCTTTCCAACATTTGGCTTTCCAAGAACAGCCACATACCTTGTATTCTACCAATTCACTATCAAATCCTCTGCAAAATTCATAAAAAGCAAAATTCGCCAAAATGAAAGAGAGCTAACCGCTTCTAAGATTAGGGTTAGGAGCGTATTCAAGTTTTTCTAATTCGTAATCGTCGAGCAACTCCATGTTCCTCTCTCTCTCAAAGACAAAGTATTGGACTCTTCATCTTCGTACTCTTCTTCTTCCCCATCTTTGCCGCATTTTTGTTCGCTAAACTAAAGCTTCCGCTACTGCTCATTTGAAAAAGAGAAGCTGGATTTCTTATTTTCGATACTTTTGGGTATAATATGAAATTGGATTCCTCTTCTAATTCTACAGCAGCTTTTGAAAGAAGAACTGCTACAATTGTAGTCTTGAAGAACAATTTGATGAACTTAATTAGAAGATGTTAAGGACTTTGTTTTAAGAATTTACGAAAGAGGATGATGAGAGGAGAGAGAATTGCTTTATATATTTTATCAATTAATTTTTAATAAAAATTTTCCGTCCAAATACTTAGCGGGAGATTTCCCGCCCGTCATTTATTCACTGTTCAGAGTGTTTTTCGCAACAGTTAGACTGAAAGTGTTGCCATGAAAAGCGTATTTGATCAACAAAAAATCTATCGCAACACTTTTCAAAATGTGTTTCGAAAAATTATTTTCTCCTTAAAAAATCGCAACATTCGATGCAACACCAGCCATTCTGGTTGCGACAGACTATCTATGACGTAGTGTGTGTATATAAGGAATAATACAACTAATTCTGTAATCATCTTTTTCAATCAATAGAATTGTTCATTACTTCCTTCTTGTTCTAGTTTTCGTTTGTTCTTAAATTCCTAAATTCTTGATTCCGCATTCTTAGATCCTGAAACTTCACCATATTTGCCAGACATGGAGAATATAACATTATTCATGTATTGCTAAATTGTACTTCATTTTATCCAAGTAAAAATTTTATTTTAAAATTTATTACTAATATTTATTTAATATACCGGCCAAGTATGGAAATGAAGTTTTAGATTCTAGCAAACTTGAGTTCGGATATTATTAATGAGTCTCTTAAAAAGCAATTTTTAAAAAGATTATACAAAACAGAGATCTTTTTATAAGTTGGAAATGCAGTCATATTTCCTTTGATAAATGATACAAAAATTGCATATATAAGTACATGAAAGATGCAACGATCTGAGATATTTTTATGTAATGGAAATTTAAAAAAGGACGAGATTGTCATATGTAGATTAAAATTATTTTAGTAATTTTAAGGGAATGAACAGAAAAGAAAGAAGAAAGAAAAGCAGGAGCATAAGTGAAGACGGAATTTGTGGTAACAAAAAGCTAACGGCTCCATTCAACCCTCAAAAGCTGTCCTTAGCCCCAAAGAAACCTTTATTATTTCTATTTTATTTTGCATTTCTTCCTATTTAAACATGTTAATAATTTGGAACCATAGGCTCCACTATCTTACCTGCCCACTTTTGTTTGGTGGGTAATATTTGGTTCCATTAAATCAACAGTAATACTGCATTCCTCATAAATTTGTTAATTTACAGCTGTCACTGCAATTTTTTAAGCTTCTAACAATTACTCAAAAGTTTAAATATTTTAAAAATAAAATCACTTATCTTCTGTTCTAGCATTAATAAACCCATTCTCTCTTTTCATTTATTGAACGTGGTTCCAAAATAACAAGTTAAAACAAGATTGGGTATCATCCAACTTTATTTATTATATATTTATATATTATGTGTTTATTTAAAATTTTATACTTTAAATTATAAACATTTATTTATTTTTTACAACATCTTCTACTATATATATTAAAAAGTTCAAAATAGAATGTCAATGCATGACGGTCCAGAACCTCAAATGGGGTGGGGCTTTCAGATTGATTCCGATGATCGATGACGTTCAAGTCCGGCTAAGATTGCGAGATTAAATTTTGGTTGAAAAATAAGTCAACTTGACAAATAGAATATGTAACATTCATTTTAATAACAAAAAATGTATTTATAACATCAATTCAACAAAATATTAATAACATTAAAGCATAAGATAGCTAGCGGGCCAACAACTGTTTTTTTCTAGTAGAAGGAGATGAAGTACTAGAAAGTCTAACCACGGTAAAATATTTTTACGGGATGCAATTATTAAGAAACATTGTAAAATGGTTTTATCCTCTGTGCAAATAAAAATCTCTTTACCATATTACTCAAAAACAAAAAAACTCTTTACGGTTAAAAAAAAAAAATCATAACAAATTAATTCCTAAAACATCACAAACATAGTATAATTATTGAACTCAACAAAGGGTACTCAACTCAACTCAAAATCTTCAATTTAATTCAATCTCAATAAATCAATTAACTAATCTTTTTTTGGTAAAACTAATTTTTTTTATAATCTGAAATTTTTAATCTCAATTCTGTAAATTTACCACAATGCAAACTTCCAAACATAAAAACCCTAATTCGTAATTAATTAAAACATAGAATTATAAAACTCTGACTAACTTAAACCCTAATTCCATAATATTTTCAACTCAAATTCTCGTTAATGTACTTGATTTCACTTTTAATTTAGCCATAAATATGTAAAATTTATCTTTAATTTCTATTTAATCCATCTGAAAGTTTATAACAATTTGTTATATGTTGTGGATCGGACTTGAAAATGCCCTCATAAACTTCAATTTCAAAATTCTAAAGTGCAAGCTTATTAGATTTTACATTAATGTTTTTAATTGACCTGGTAAAATAATCTCTGTCAGCTTCAACAATAATTAACGTGATTTAGATAAAATCCATGTGTTTGAAACTTTACAATAAAACAAATTGAATCATTCATAGTGAGGTATTGGTTAAACTGGATAACAAAATGCAATATAGTTGTTTTAGTACCAAATATCAAGGGATATTAATCTTTTTATATGGTTTTGAAACCCGGACTTGTCAGTCTTACAAGAATCTACCAGAATCGATACTTGATCCGGTTCGTTTCATTTATTTCTTCACAAAGTCAAGAACTGATCAAATTCTGGTTGAACCGATCGATGACTGATCTGAGTCTGAAAACCATGATTATCAATTTTTAAATGAGAAAAAACAATAACCCATCAAATTTGAGTGATTTTAAACTTTTACGAACCACTAGTGGTGAAGAAATGGAGAGAATTTGAGTTTATTTAATATTTTTGATATTTCATTATCCGTGAGATTACATCTTAATTGATCAATTTATAAACCTTAATGAAACATTTTGCATACATGAAATGTAAATTAAACGACAATTCAAGGAAATTCAAATATAAAATAAATCTAAACTTGAACAAGCAATCACCATTTTTTAAAAATTCATAAAATATGGATCATGACACACAATCAACAAATTTAAACCATATTTCTAAAAAAACTTTTACCACTCGACCCTTTTCAACACAATTATTTTCAAAAAAGAGCCAAGCACTTGCTCATATTATTGATAATAGAACAAAATGGTTGGGCAACAATCAGCCAGCTTCCTTAGCTCCCCAACACAATTCGAACCAATCATATACATCCACGTGCCGTCTCCCTTTAAAATATCACTTTCACCTTTACATACTTTTCTTAGCACCCACTCCTTCTCTAAGAAGGACCCAGACTTGGCCAAAATCGAATCCAATTAATGCAAATCTTTTATTTTTTCATTTTAAAAACAACAACACTGTAAAAGTCTAATCCAATTATCTATATCTAGGCTTCTATATAAACCCAGTCACCCCTTGTTCTCCTTTCATGCCAATTCATTGCTTTTTCCTCTCTGATCGTACAATTCAACACAACTATTTAACTTGTCTCTCTGATTTTTCAATTATCCCGTTTTTACTTTTGTTGTATTCAAATTAAAGAAGAGATGTTGAAGAGCAAAGCAGCGAAATTGCTGAAAAAGATCACATTACTTGTGGCTTCAATGGCCAAGTCCAAAACTTTGGCTCTCAAGACCAAAACCAACGCCTTACGAACTAAACTCATGATATTCTCTCTTTTACGTGACAAGAAAGTCCTCATTTCCTCCATTTCTCATAAGCTCCAAGCCCTAGTTACCAACCATTCACATAAAGACAGCGTAGAAGATCAAAGCAAGGCCATCGTTGTTTACAACTACAACTCGATGTCTCTGCCGAGTCCGACTCAGCTCGAGCAGCTACCGAATTATGACGAGGACGATGATGATGAAGAGAAGTTTCCAGATCTGACGCACTCGCTGTTCGCCGACGAGTTTGAAGATCCGGGAGGGTCTGTGATTGAATTAGTGAAGAAATCGAAGAAAGAAGGCGAACAATTCAGGCTTGAAGATGAGATTGATCAAGTTGCTGATTTGTTTATCAGGAGGTTTCATCGACAGATGAGATTGCAGAAGCAGCTTTCTACCGATAGCCATCATCATCATCAACAACAGATGCTGCAATCAACTGCTTAATTCAATCCACTCTTTGCAGCATTAATTAATGCCTACTTTACAGTATTTACTCATTTTCATGATGTTGAATTTGTACATTGTGTACCCAAATTTCTAACATCATATACATTTTGCTAAGTGTAATTGTTGTTGTTTCATCTTTTTATTCCTCAAATAACAACAGAGCATGCCCACTTTTATGATGGCATGGCATCTTTATTTACTTGTTTATATCGATTTTCTTTTCGTTATTTATTAACTTGCATTTCAAACTTGGACCGACCTTTTTTTAAGAAAAAAAAAATACTACAAGTGCTCAATTGCTTGGTATCAAATTATGTTTACATGTTATACATTACAGCTTGCAAATATATTTTAAAAAAAATGATGTGAATGAAGCAGTTTCTAGCAATTTTGTCAGCTTTATTTTATCCCGCGTAATATAAATTGGTAAGCAATACACAATTGTTATTTTTGTGTGAAATACATATTGAAACAGTTTGATCCACACATTTACTAAATAGTTTCACTAATAATATTTATTACAACTAAGTGTTCTAATTTTCCGTTGGGTAACAATTTTCATCCAATTAATGTGTTAGTGATGGAATTGAATAATTGATTAACTAAAGTTGTTAAATTCATAAATAAAGAAATATTGCAGACGTCTGATATGTTATTTGGAAAAATAATAAAGGGCCAGGCCAAAAACAAAAGCAAGAAATTCAGGAGGGCAAATACACCAAAACAAACGTCATCATTAACAACAGTTAGGTCGACCATTAGAATCAATTTCCAATAAATATCCCAAATTTGCTGCCATCCTGCAACAAGATCAATCCTTTATCAGTTATAGCCATTACTACACTTTTACGTATTTTCATATTTAGGTTTTACCTTCGCTTTGGTGTGATTTGGAAACGGTCTTTTAATTGAATCCTTCTACATATATTGCTTTCAAATCCCACCATCTTTACCTACCAATCTCCTTCGATTTTATCTACTTCGCTCTTTCTCAGGTAATCAATTTCTCCCTTCTCTTTGATATTCTGTGCTTCAATCTGTTATTCGATTCCATTTTTTATGTTCATTCTTATGATGCGGTATCAAGTCAAATTTCCGAATTCAACGGATTTAGTGACTTCTCTGTAGAAATCATATAGGTTTATCTTCTGCCTCATGTTTCTCATATTGATTTCATACTATTCGACGCATTTGGATTGCAATTGTTTATTAGGAATAAAAAATAGGTTATTTGTTGATTGATAATTTTGATTGACTGTGCGTTTTCTTTTATTTTTTTAGACAAATAGTTTGATTGTTGAAGATTAGCGGCGGCAGCATCAATCGGTGATAAAATCGTGATTAGATGCAGAACTACAACTACCCTGCAAGCCATGGAAATCAGAGTGTGGGTGAAAGTTCAAGCTCAGCATCATGGAGTAGTGAGCTTAATACAGAGGATGACCGGATGATTGCTCTTGTCCTTTCTGAAGAACTTGCAAAACAAGATGGGGCTGTTGGCAGACGCCTCTCCAACCTCGCTTCAGTTCCTGTAAGTGTTACTTACTTGATATAGTTTATATATCATTTTGTGATACAATCAAGTTCTTGTTCCATACTTGGTACTTGACATTTTTGTTTTATATGCCATCTATGTTTAGCATGTTCCAAAGATAAATACGTATATACCCAACATAAGCGATGCCAGCATGGATCACCAAAGACTTCTTCAGAGGTATGCCTTGCTCTTGGTTTTTATAAATGTTTTCTGCATACTTGATGTGAAGGGATTGCATTTGTTGATATGCCTTATATTTATTCCTCCACTAAGAGTTGGAAAAGTACTACTGGTGAACGAATCAAACAACACACCTAATGCAAGTGTACTTTGGTTCTATGAATTGACGTACTTCTGTTTTTTCATTCAATTCTGTTTGGACCAAGTTAAAAAGTGAGCTTTGATTATATAAATTGAGGGTTGATATCAGTTGCTTGACACTTGTTACAGGCTAAATGTTTATGGTTTATGCGAGGTGAAGGTATCTGGGGATGGGAATTGTCAGGTATGTTTAAAAAATAGTTTTTGTTATCTCTTATTGTTGGTGGAGATGCCTGGGTTCTTATTCTATCAATGCAGTTTCGTGCTCTTTCAGACCAGATGTATAAGTCGCCTGAATACCATAAGCATATACGAAAGGACATTGTTAAACAGGTGAGGCTGTTTGAAATGCAGATTTCAATTTATTATGTATGAGCTAATGATTTATCTTGGGACGTGAGAGGTTGCCTTTTTTGTGGTGATTTACAAGTATACCTTTGTTATTCTAACACGACTATGTAAATGTTTCTTGTCAGTTGAAAGATAATCGATCGTTGTATGAAAGCTATGTCCCAATGAAGTACAAGCGTTATTACAAAAGGATGGCAAAGTATGTTACTCTCCTATGGATTTCTTACATTAGTTTTGTCTTATATTCTGTTGTCTAGGATCTATGTTCTGTAGTTGATTTCAGTTTCTAACCTAAATTATGTGATTGTGCAGATCTGGTGAGTGGGGGGACCATGTTACCTTACAAGCTGCAGCTGATAAGGTTGGTTTTTTATTCAAAGTATTAGTCTATAATTTATAAGTTCAGAAATTGTCAATCAAATTTGGCTTCATTTGCTTTTTTGGTTTATCAGGTTGGGAAAATCAATCAGTATTCCCAACATATTTGGGAGTTCCTTCTTTAATGTCTACTTGAGAAAAAAAAGTTTTTCTTGATGTGAAAACTATGGATGAAAATACTTAAATTTGTGCTCTGAATATAACTTGGGCCCAATATATACGTGCTTGAGTTTAACTTGTTAAACAATGTTAGCAGTTAATAATTTGCTATATGCTTTATCCATACTACATTGCGGGTTTTCTCGATGTGCAGTTTGCAGCAAAGATTTGCCTGTTAACATCGTTCAGAGATACGTGTTTTATAGAAATAATGCCACAGCACCAGCCACCTAAATGTGGTAAGAATGTTTCTCTCAGTGAATTACTGAACTATGATCTTGATTTCAAGTGTCGCACAGAATCTGAAATACCGTTTTTTGTTTCTTGCTTTGCCTGTTGCATCTAAATGGAGTTCATAGTTCAAGCATATCTTGTAATCTGCGAAACATCATACTCTTTTGGTTCCAGCTGTGCTTTCAAAGAGTGAACTTTATAGTTGTTGCTAATTGTAATCAAATGGGATTTTGGCATTTTGCAAAATGTTGGTCTAAATGAATATGATACATTTACGTGGTAATTGTTTGCTTGTTTGGTAAGCATCAAATCTAGCCAGATGACCACGGATGGCAGACAAATTCTAAATTTGGTGTGTTTTTCCTTCTACTTTATTGTTGGCACGTGTAGTGCAGCTCCTTGTATTTGCACAAACTACGACTCTTCATTGGCAATACATTACATGTACTGTTGCACAATTCGAGGTTATATTTACTTGTCTATCTGTCCTTTTGGGCATCACAATTCCTGCGCTTAATTTGTATTCCAAATAATGCAGAGTTGTGGTTGAGTTTCTGGTCTGAAGTGCACTACAATTCGCTATATGAAATTCGAGGTTTATTCCCTTACCGCCCTTTTGATTAGAGTAACAAGAGTAAATTTCAGAGTTTGTGGAACTAAAAAGAGTTGAGATTAGACATCTCATGTATACTTAAATTGGTTTCAGGTGCCCCATTGCCGCAGAAACCGAGGAAGAAACACTGGTTGTTCTAGATTGCTGATGTTGTTACATACATATATTGTATACACATTTTGGTTGTATCATATCATATGTTATATTTTATAATCAATTGGTTCATTGATATTATCATCATGATTACTATTGTATTATTATTGATCTAAAGTAAGTTTACAGGTCTCATTATAATGAATATACATACAGTATGCTATTCTTTAAGTTGCATATTCGTTAGATCCAATCTTTATTTAAGACTTTATTTTTCTTAATATTAAGAAATTTCTACAAATGTAAATATCAACATCTCGTTTCAATTTCAGAATTATATACATTGTCTTGTGTATGTTATTTTTGTAACACCATGACCTTAGTCATTGTTATGTATTTTTCTATTAAACCCGTTGGCATATTATATCGGCTTTTGAGGCTAATTTAAGAAAACGGGAAAACTATGCACGAATCTGGGTGTTTCGAACTTAAAGAATATCATCCATAAAACATTTGCCACACGTACTATTCGTTTCCTATTCATTTTTCACTTGTTTATAATTACCCAATACAATGCTCGTCGATTCTCATTTTTTTTTCATGATCAACCATTCTCCGTCTTCTCCGGCGATCTCAGTTTGTGATGAATAATATATATGAGAAAGTAATGATGAATAAAATTGCAATTGATGAATCTCATATCAGATTTTTCAAAATTCAATAAATTTGAAAATAATTTTCACAAACTCTACTGAAGGATGTTTCTTGTAATCAACTTTCACCAGTCAAAATTTATTATGTATTAGAATATATTTAAATTTTACAAACCTTTTTTAATAAAAAATGCCTTGTTTTTTTATTTTGTCTAGAGCCCTTAAAATGTGAGGGCTGGCCCTTAACGGTTGACTCACTGGTGACGTATTCAAATTATCAACAATATGGCAATATGACCGACCTTCGACAAAAGATATCTTAATGACAATAAGCATGGCAGTGAGTCTACCTCTCACATCATCGCATAAGCAAAAGAATTAGTTCCACTTTAACCTCATCTATTCATCTGCCTCTTGAATTAGATTAGGCAATTCAGTTCCAAGACGAACGACCTTCCTAATCCAACCAGTGATATTATAGCTACGACGTATTCACCAGATTTAACCACACAAACTTGATGGACCGAAGTTCCTTATTTAGGGTACCAAAATATCGTTGCCTATTACTTTATGATGTCGTGTGATCCAAGGTGTGACTCAGTTTCTGAGAATGTAGCTACCTGCAAACACAAACACATGTTAGATAGGCTCGGCCGGGGACGCTCAAGTTAGTACAAGGGTGGGAGTATGATTGCTAGAATATTGATCTGAGTGTTAGAATTACGTACCCGAGCAACACCGGAAGAAATGGTATTTATAGCTATTCCAGATCATGGTGTAACCGTTCAGGTCATGCGAGGATTGAGTGCGGTAACCGCTACCATAGTAGGCCAACCGCTCTTATAGTGCTTAAACCGCTCTCGTGCACTAACCTTGTCATAACCTTTGAGAGTTGTTACAGATGACTGGGCCTCTTGGGCCTCATGGGCTGCAGGCTTGATGTGGGCTGTTATCACTTAATAATGTGCCGGTTTTCTTAAACTCAATATGTTACGCTTTTGTTTGCTTTCTGCATATACTGTTGCCTGGAATATAATTTGTTATGGCTTTAGCCATATCTTGCCTTTGTTTAAGGACTTCTGGACATATCTTTGGGGTCTTACCTATATTGACGTCTAGGATAGTGGTAATTATGAATTTAATCAGTTTGCTTAGCAGTAGCACACCGCAATTTGCAATTTTGTGCTAGCGTTTTTTCTAAGATCTTTCAAATGTGAAAAGTTTTTTTTTTTGCCACATCAATTTACATTGGGTAGAGGTCTTGTGAGTCTAGCTTGATTTTATTTAAATTCCCCAGCATGACCCGGCAAATATTAATATTATTGTTGCCATTAAACCTATACTAAATACTTAAAATCGCGATTCCTAAACATGCATTCAAAACAGTTTACATACAAACTAATTAAAATTTGCAGAAACTTAAAGAACATAGAGAATTTTTAGGTAGTTCCCCTTAATAGAGCTAAACTCTATTCTTAACGGGTACATTAACCGACGACGAAGGAGAGCAACTTTATTATTGATAATGGCATTAAAGACTAGGCAAAGATACATAGTGAAATCCGATTACAGGCAAGAGATCACAAAAGCTCAAGAAAGAGATGAAAATACAGTAATCCAAGGCAAAGAACCAATACTCAAGCATACAGAATCACAGAACAAAGCTTAACCCCAAAACTAAACGAATTAACTAGTGAACCTGAAACCAAGGCTGAAATCTCTCTTTTATAAGCCCACAAAAAAACCACCTCCAAGCAAGTTGCATCTCAGAAACAATCATAGCCATCAGGTTGAAACAAAAAGGATCAAACGGAGTAAAAGAGAAGGATATGTAACAGAAATGACGAGAAAAAGAGAGAAGAGAAATGAAAAGTTTCAGTTTAGGTTTGAGATTAGGGTAAAGAGAAAAAGAGGATTTACATATGCTTAAACCTGGCTATAAAAATGCAAAGCACTTAGGGAACGAGCTGTTGGTTAATCAAGACAGTAAATGAACATGTATAGGTTGCAATGCAGAAATTCAAAAACTTAAAATTAACATGAGGATCTCCTAAGCATGCCATGATTGATATAATCTAGGTTAAAACGTTCCATAGATGCTTTTAGGTTTATAAAACATATAAAAGAAACCTAGCATCTAAAGATTAAAGCATTACCAGTTGATGCGTGCTTGATCACTCTTTTGGTAGCGGCGTTCCCTTTAGAGCAATTCCGATAGCACAAGCTTCCAAACTAGGAGAGCCTCTATCACTTGATCCACAGGGATCTTCACCGACCAAAACCTCGAAGAGGTAGAACCCTTTGATTAATAGCAGTTGCTAGACTACTTATAAATCAACTTGAAAATTCGAAACAGAAAGCTCACTTAAACTTTGAGCCTTTTAAAAGAACTCTACAATTTGTTTGGAGAAACTTGTGGAGGATCTCGCACAACAAAAAGGAGAAAAGAAATCAGAGAGAAAATAATCTCAAAGCTTTTTGGTGTATGTTAATAATGAGAGGCTAAAAGCCTATTTATAGGGAAAAAGGGGGAGTGTTAGACTCCCCCTCTAACTCTGCATGGGATAGGATATGCAGGAAGGTTAACCGCTTGGGGAAGGGTAACCCGCATGCATGGGCTTGCGGTTGCAAGTCCATGCAAGAGCTGCCATGGGCAGCGCTAGCGCGCGAGCCCCACCACTCCTGCATTTTCATCAGATTTACTCGGATATTCATCCGGTACTTCAATAACATCATTATTAGCAAGCATACCCGAAGGATTTGGTTGATCTAACAATTTACCACTACGAAGGGCTATAGCATGCACATTTTCCTTAGGATTTCCTTTTGTACTAGTTGGTAGATGACCTTTTCCTCGAGATGGAATAGAATTTGCTAATTGACCAATTTGTATTTCCAAATTATGAATAGAAGATGATTGATTTTTAAACATTTGATCCATCTTATTCTCTAACTTTCTGTAACATTCATCTAACTCTAATTGCTTATTACAAACTCCCTCTAGAAACTTATCTATTTTACTCGTTAATTGCCCTATTCTATCAGTATTTTGATAGTTCTGTTGATTATCACCATATTTCCAATTAGAATTTCTATAATTACTTCCATTATTATTGTAAGAATTCCCTTGACTTTGAATATAAATTAATTGCTCCCCTACACATGAGTTGAAGTTACACTCAAAAGTAGTGTGTCCAATTTGACCACAATTTTCACATGTCAAAGTGTTATTTTTACTTACATGCATATTATCTATCTTATTAGATAAAGCGGATATTTGCGCTTGCATAATAAAAATAGAATCTAATTCTTGGACTTTTTTAATTGAGCTCGAAGATGTAGATGCAGCATGTGAATGAGTAGGATTGGTAATACTTACTTGCGCTCTTTCCACCGGCCACATACTATTGTTGCTTGCCATATCTTCCAAAAGTTCAAAAGCTTCTTGACTAGTTTTCTTCATAAGAGATCCCGCAGCCATATCATCAATTGTTCCTCTTGTTGCATGATTTATTCCATTGTAGAAAGTTTGCAAAATAACATTCTGAGGTAAACCATGATGAGGACAAACTCGTTGAAGTTCCTTATAACGTTCCCAGGCTTCGTATAAGGATTCACTATCTTTCTGGGTAAAGGAAGTGATTTCTTTCATGAGTCTTGCGGTTTTTTCTAAAGGGAAATATTTAGTCAGAAAGGCTTGGGCTAATTGGTTCCAGGTAGTGATTGAATTTGGGGGTAAAGAATTCAACCAAACTTTCGCTTTATCACGGAGTGTAAAGGGGAATAAGCAAAGTGTAACTGCTTCTTCGGGGACATTGGGCATTCTGAAAGTATCACAGACTTCTAAAAAGTTTGCAATATGGGAATTCGGATTTTCATTGGGTATACCATAGTATTGCACATTGTTGCTATTCATTTGAAGTAATGCTGGTTTTATTTCAAACTGATGTGCATCAATTGGGGGTCTAGCAATTCCTTGATTGTTACCATTGATGGTCGGAATAACATAATCCATAAGCCTTGGTTGTGGTGGATCTTCATCTTGATTTGGATCAGGATTAGGATTTGGGTTTGGGTTTTCAACTTGAGCCTTCCTTCTCTCTTGTCTCTTATAATTTTGTTTCCTTGACCTACCAAATTGTTCTATTTCTGATTCGAAAGATGCCAAACTTTCTCCCGAATTACGCGTACTTGGCATGCACACGCTAGAAAGAAAACTCAATGAATAAGCAAGAAAAATATGTTAATAATATGATAAGAATAATAATAATAATAAATCTATATATAATAAAATTGCAAGTTTTCCAAATATTAAATCTCTAGACACAATTGACTTCCTCGTAAATTTTGATTCTTAGAACGCTATTGCCTTCCCCGGCAACGGCGCCAAAAACTTGTTCGCCACTTTTCTACTGATAAGTTTAATAACTTATTCACAAGACTTGGCTACACTTGTTCTGAAAGAATTATCCTAATAATAATACCAAAAACTGATTCACATAAACTACAGGTGTTGTCAATACCTCTTATCACATAGAAAAATGATGATAACTGCAAGTATATAGTTGTGATGTAGTTTTAAAAGATATCGAACCCACAGGGAAGGAGTTTGGTCTAAAGATCAACGGGGAAAAACAAAATAAAAGAAAATAAAAATAGATTAGAGATTTTTATGGATAGGAAGGTTAGAATGAAAAGTTGAGTAAATATAGATGTGATAGATTAGAGACTCTAAATAAATAGATTTTCACTACGAACAAGTATAGCAGAGAATACATGCAAGATTAACAAAGATGTTACGACACTCTAGACTAATCTAACAAACCGGTTCAACACACTCAGATGTTCAATAATTCGCTGCAGAGCAACACATTAAATAACTTTTCTAAACCTAGCGCAAACGAGATAAGACCTATTATATAAACCTGGATAACATCAATACTATGCTTAGTACGGGTCGCTCTCACATAGCCACATTTAGCAAGTTACCATTCAAAAAACGTTGGCTCACTAAATAGCATTATATCACAGATCCAGTAATTATACACGATATCGTTAACCCCGAAACTACTCTTAAAATTAACTCCAACGCATATAACTTGATTAAAATAAAAGACTTAACACGAAATATGCATTATGATACATAGACATATCATAAACTTCGAAATAAAAACTATGAGTAGAAAGCAAAGCAAAGTTGTAAGGTATGCAAGTGAAAGCTAAAGTTGATCAAACTGTATCCACTCTTTAATGGGAGTCGTCAATTCCCGCAATTCCTACGTCTACTTTGAATTTGGTCTCGGCCCATACAGAACCTCCGCTAGGATTCTATTCTTTGCGAATATCAAACAAACGAATATTGAAGAATGAAAACTTTTATTGATAAGTGATTTGCAAGTACACTTATACAACAATCGCTCGAGAATATAGAGAAATCTAGTGATCGTAACAAGGATTCGAATCACTTAAACATTTTCTCGCTAGCACTTAAGAACGTAGCGAATCTAACTATACACACACTATATCTCTCTATCACTTTTTTACACTCTATGCCACACTAATCCAATGCACTGCTGATGCACGAAATTGTTAAAGAATTGGAGTCCTATTTATAGAGTTTGAAGGGTTGCGTCTATCCAAATGAAGGGTTGTGTCCATTTGTGAAAGATTGCATCTCTTCATTGTGATTGGTTGAGAACCTTTGATTCAATCCACAATGGATAGACACCTTTTCATGATTGGTTGACTCCTGATAAGTGTCTTTTCATTGGTAGTTGATGGCAGTTGATGGCGATTGATCATGCTTATCTGGCGGTTGGTAGTTAAGAAGATAATACCAGAAAATCGTCCATGTCGCGACCGCGATGTGTGATTCACGACCGTGAATCTTTCTTTGTAGACTTCTGTTTTTGAAGTGAACAGGTCGTGAATGCGAGGTATTGTCACGATCGTGAATTGAGTTTTCTTTAGAAATCTCATTGTAACTTCACCGATCTTTGACAGCTTTGATTCTAAGCTAAATCTTTAAGTTCCACGCATCATTTTACACATTTTTCACTCTTTTTTCATAGAATTCCACTTTAGTTCATTTTACTCCCAAGATTTACCTAGTATCTGCATTTGCATAAAAAAAACTACATACCACGTGAAATCTTTTATATGAAGTATAAAAATGACTAAAACTATAGTGTTTATTGTATAAAATTATAATGATAATAAGTGTATTTATACACTTATCAGAGATCGATTTCAAAGCAGACGCAGGAATTACGGGAATTGACGACTCCCGTTATAGAGTGGATACGGTTTGATCAACTTTAGCTTTCACTTGCATACGTTACAACTTTGCTTTGTTTTCTACTTATACTTTCTATTTTGAAGTTTATGATGTGTCTATGTGTCTTAATGTGTATTTCGTGTTGAGTCTTTCATATCAATCAAGTTATATGCTTTTGAGTTAACTTTAAGAGTAGTTTCGGGGTTAACGAGATTGTGTATAATCACTGGATCTGTGATTATAACACTGTTTAGTGAGCCAACATTTTTGGAATTGTAACTTGCTAAATATGGCTATGTGAGAGAGACCCGTACTAAGCATAGTAGTATTGTTATCCAGGTTTATATAATCATCTTAATTCATTTGCACTAGATTTAGAAAAGTCATTTCATGTGTTTCTCTACGGTGAATAATTGAATATTTGAATATCTAGAACCGAATTTGTTAAATTAGTCCAGTGTACTTAATATCTTTGTTGACTTTGTATGTTTTCTTTGCAATTGCATACTTGCAGTTATCATCATCTTTCTATTTGATAAGTGGTATTGACAACACCTGTACTTTAAAGCCAAAATCTTGCGAATAAGTTATTAAACTTATTATTAGAAAAGTGGCGAACAAGTTTTTGGTGTCGTTGCCGGGGAAGGCAAGTGCGTTCTAGAGATCAAATTTCCGGAGAACAGGCAATTATATTTTACATGTTATTTGGATTTATTTTTAATTTTATTTATTTTTATTTTGATATTTATATTTTCTTTTTATTAACAAATATTTTCTTGTTTATTCATTGAGTTTTCTTTCTAGCATGTGCATGCCAAGTACGTATAGTTCGGGAGAAAGTTTGGCGTCTTTCAAATCAGAAATAGAACGATTTAGTAGGACAAGGAAATGGAAAAATAATAGACAAGTAACAAGGATGGCTGACGATCAAGAGCGAGTTGAAAATCCAAATCCAGATCTAGTTCCACCTCAACCAAGGCTTATGGATTATGTTATTCCGACCATCAATGGTAACAATCAAAGAATTGCTAGATCGCCAATTGCAGTAAATGAATTTGAAATCAAACCAGCATTACTTCAAATGATTAGAAATAATGTGTAATACTATGGTCTACCCAAAGAAAATCCAAATTCTC
>CATIWQ010103499.1:0-10852 GCA_949673415.1 Euphorbia schlechtendalii | reverse complement strand
ATATAAATATGAACATTCTGTCCAAAATAGCCAAAAAGCAATTAGTTGTGGGTTTACCTAGTATCAGCTTCTAGAAGGAAAAACTTTGCTCCGCTTGCCAACTAGGTAAGCAGGTTAAGAAATCATTTAGGTCAATAAATCATGTAGTAACTAAGCTACCGTTGGAGCTCCTCCACCTGGATCTTTTGGCCTAGTTCAGCCCATGAGCTTGGGTGGTAAGAGATTTCTGGTGGTTATGGATGACTTCACAAGGTTCACTTGGTTAGTCTTGCTGAGTAGCAAAAATGAAATATATGAACCTTTTATCAAGCTTCGTAATCAGTTAATGAACGTAATAGGAACTAAAATTAGTAGAATTCGAAATGATCATGGATGTCAATTTGAGAACTTTCATTTCGAAGAATTCTATTCAGCACATGGCATTGACCACAACTTCTCTTCTCCTTATACTCCTTAACAAAATGGGTTTTCGAAAGAAAGAATAGAACCATAGTTGAAATGGCTCGATCCATGTTGAATGATAACAATCTACCAAAGTAATTTAGGGGATAAGCTGTTAACACAGCTTGTTATATCTTGAATCGGGTTTTAATTCACCCAATTCTAGAGAAAACACCTTACGAACTTTGGAGAGGACACAAGATTGAGATTTGTTATCTTAGATCATTTGGCTATAGGTGTTTTGTTCTTAATACCAAGAAGCAGTTATGTAAGTTTGATCCTAAGTCTGATGAAGGTATCTTTCTGGGATACTCAACTAATAGCAGGGCATATAGAATTATGTCAAGCGTATCGGCCTATTAGAGGAGTCTATGCATGTGGATTTTGATTAAACTAATAATGTAGATAGACGTCCATCTGAGGAAGATTAAGGAGTAACCCAACAAGCAAATCCACTCATCATGCCACTCTCTATGCTACCCAACGTAGCATAAGAACCTAGAGTTAAGGAAGTCAAAGAAGATGATGATGTCTCTATCAACTTTAACGATGGCAAAGATCAGCCTCCACATTAGCAACCCATTATAGATCCTCCAGCTGCTGGTCTAAGTCTACCAATGGAGATTAGGATGCATTGCAACCATCCGCTTGACAGAATAGTTGATGATGTTCATAATCCAGTTGTGATGCTAGGTCAGCTTAGCAGGATGATGATTCATCCAATTTTCATCTCATTTATCTAACCCAAGAAGTTTGAGAATGTAGAAGGAGATGATTATTGAATAATCGCAATGCATGAGGAGCTGGATCAGTTCAAGCGTAATGATTTTTGGGATCTAGTTCCTAAGCCTAAAGGGAAATTAATTATCGATACCAAATGGGTTTTCAAGAACAAGCTTGATGAAGATGGATCTGTTGTAAGGAACAAGGCCAGGCTTGTTGCTTAAGGTTACAACTAGTAAGAAGGCATCGATTATGATGAGACTTATGCTCTTGTTGCTTGGCTTAAAGCTATTCGAATCCAACTTGCTTTTGCATCCCATATGAACTTCAAATTATTTCAAATGGGTGTTAAAAGAGCATTCCTAGATGGATTCATTCAAGAAGAAGTTTATGTTCGCCAGCCTCCATTGAAGATTCGAAGAATCCTGAGCATGTCTTCAAATTGAAGAAATCTCTCTACGGATTGAAGCAAGCTCTAAGAGCTTGTTATGAGAGGCTGACTAACTCTCTTATTAGAAAAGGCTATGAAAGAGGGAAAGTGGACATAACTCTGTTTATCACCCAAAGGAAAGAAAATGTGTTGCCTCTCCAGATTTATGTTGATGATATTATATTTAGAGCAATTGATGAGAAGCTGTGCAAAGAATTCAATAAGCAGATGAAAAGCGAGTTTGAAATATCAATGATGGGAGAGCTCAACTTTTTCCTTAGTCTTCAAATCAAGCAAACTAAAGAAGGAATCTTCATCAGTCAAGCATAGTATGCCAAAGAAGTCCTGAAGAAGTTTGACATGGAGCATTCCAAGCCAATGTCCACTCCCATGGCCACTGATACTATCTTAAGTAAAGATGAAGCTGGAAAAATTGTAGGCAACAAATTCTATAGACGAATCATAGGCTCTCTTCTTTATCTTACAACTAGTAGGCCTGACATATAGTATATTGTGTGCTATTGTGCTTGTTATCACTCTAGCCTCAGAGAATCACATCTAGAAACAATGAAGTGGATTCTCCGGTAATTGCAACGCTTTATTAAAGTAGGTATGTGGTATCCCAACAACTCAGATTTCACTCTAAGAGGATTCATAGATGCTGACTATGGAAGAGACAAGCTCAACAAGAAAAGCACCACAGGAGGATGTCATTTCCTTAGAGAATGCTTAGTCTCATGGTATAGCAAGAAAGTAAACTTCTATTATGCTGAGTATAGTTGAAGCTGAGTACATGGCAACAGGAAGTTGTGTAGCAAAACTGCTATGGACCAAGCAGCAACTGGAAGATTATGGTATAAAGTTAAAGTGTGCTAAAGTTATGTGTGACAACAAGAGCATAATTTACCTATCCAAGAATCCATTTTAGCATGGCAGGATGAAGCATGTCAACATTAGACATCACTTTATTAATGATCATGTGCTAAGGGAGATGTCAAACTAGAGTATGTTCCTTCAGAAGAACAACAAGCTAACATATTCACCAAACCATTGCCAAAGGAGCAATTCAATGTCCTAATGTAGCTTATTGGTATGGCAAACCCCTTGTGAAGATGAAGAAGTAAGAAATTTGGCTAAGTGTTGAAGAGCAAGCCTTATTTCAGCAAAGGAAAGAACAAGTGTTTAACTCCATCTAAATTTTAAAGTAATGGCATGAGATTCAGTTTCACGATTAAAAATTAAAAACCCACTATTTTAAAAGACGTGCTTTTGAATTGGAACCATTTTCTACAAAACTCATCATTTTACTAAGGTGGTTAATCAAGTATTCATCTCAGCGTTAATTCTCATCATAAGTTGAGGAAGCGCCACGTATCTTTGAGAGTTGAAGAGGTCTATAAAAGCTGATGGAGTTGAAGAGAGAGGTAACTTGCATCATTAAATTCTAATCAATTTTCAAAGTAAAGAACCCTAATAATTTTTCTCTCAAAAATCCTTTTTCTCTCTCAAATGGCGATCACTAAGACCACCTTCAAACTTCAATCCACTTCCAAAAGGAATCTCATTGTGAATGCTAAAGGAAAGCTGAAGAAAATCACCTTTCCTGAAGGAACTCTCTTCACAAAGGTGGATTGGACATCCAATCTAGATTTTAGCCCAGTGTATGGTGTGGATTAACAGAGTCTTCTCAGAAATTGTATCATGCATAGAATCATCAAGTAATAGAATTTGAGCCAATTTCTTCAGTTGGAGGGACTAGTCATTGCAGGTTTCATTAGGGCTCTCTCAAATCTCTACACCATTTAGTGCTTCAATGATGTCCTATTTGAGAAATTGATGGAAATTCCTACTTGATTTGCTCAAGATTGATCGCGAGCATCCTCAACATGCCTCACAAAGGCACTCAACTTAGAAAGACTAGCGATGAAGATGCCATTATCATTCCTGAAGATTGGGAACTCTCAGCCAACTATGACCTCACTCAAGGCAAAAGCTACTTCTTCTAAGGAAAGGAAGAAGAGCCCCTAAAAAACAAGGGTAGGAGATACACCTGCCTAGCCCCTAGCAAGGCAAAGAAGGCAAATGAAAGGTAAGACTCACACTTAGAGGGAAGTTGAGGTGAAGAAGTAGGTTGAAGAGCAGGAAGATGCAGTGGAGGCAGAGGAAACCCTGCACCAAAGAAAGCACAAACTGGTTGTCTAAGAAGAAACTGAGTAGGGGAATCCCAAAAAGAGTAAGGAAGAGGACTCTGAAACAATTAGTCTTAGAGCTATGGCACATGTTGAAGAAGTAATTTCTAAATCTAAAGGGACTCAACGCAAGCGCTCTGCCACCAACCGCCCCTTACATAAACATGTACAAGTGGTGACCAACGATGAGGATGCTTGAGGAACATTACCACCTGATCAGGATGAATCTAATCTTCCTGAACCCAACGTCCCCATACCCAAATTCACTTAGACTGAGGAACTTCCTACTTAGGTTGATGAACCTCAAGCTAATCCATCCTTAGATCAAACAGAGAGGTTCTCTTAAATGCTACCCCCCCTTTCTTCTATAAATCCTACTACCTCTCTTGTAAATTCCCCATTTTCTACTTTTGTAGTTACAGAAATCCCATCTTCTCCTGTAAATCCTCAACTTAATCCTTCTATAAATCCTCCACCTCCAAATACTGTAAATTCCCAAGTAAATATCCCTTCTACTTCTGATAATACCCAAGCTCAAATAATACCTTCCCTTGTAAAATCTAAACCTATTCCCTCTTCTAAAAATGTATAAACTCTTGAACCTACCATTTCTTCAAACTCATCCTCAACTCCTCTAATCTCTCTTATTAGAGAAGTTCCTAATATTGAGAACTTCGCTTAGCAAAGAAATGCAAGTGGTCCTGGTAATGAGGCAAATTTTACAACCAGTGAAGTACCTGAACCCAATAGTAAGCCAGTCCAAGAGGACATGGCTAATTCATCCATTCTAGCTTAGATAAGGGAGATGGTAAGGAAGAAATTCCCCATTCTCAAGATTGATGCTGAGTTGGATGGGGCAGTTAGCAAATTGCTACTAGCCCAAAAATTGATGGACTTATCATTCAAGCCCAAGGCTAAGCTCCTGAGATTGATGAACACTCAAGCTTTCCCTATGAATCACTCTACCTCAGGGAGTTTGGGAAAATTCAAGGTAGCTTGTTTGTGATTCGAAATCACTTAGCAAAGAAGAGTGCCAAGAGCATGGTTGATAAGATAGCTTTGATCCTAATCGGTTTATTAGATTCTTTAGCCCAGCTTGGCGCAGCTATTACTTCTATCCCCACGTCTACTATACATGCTAACATAGGGGTAGGAAAAATAAAGAGTAGTGTAGACATTGCTACTGAGCAGCTGAGTAGTTTGAGCTCCACCATGGAAACTCAAACTACACAGTTTTATTAATTTGGGATAAACAAGCCAAAATAAATAGAAGCACCGACAAGAAGATAGACTTTGTGCTTAAAGAGGTAGAAACTACAAAGGATATTAGGCATAGCATGGCAAAGGTGTTGGATTCAATGTCTAGGTTCTTAATGAATCAAGACAACAAGATTGATTAACTTTTAAAGGTTGTGAATGAGGTGTCCATAAAAGCTGACAAGAAGCCTGTGCTGAATGTTAATTCTCTCACCAATGAGCTAGACTCAATATGCCGGGATATCAACATAAACACAGATGAAAAGGTTTCAAAGGATCAGGAGTTTCCATTGGATTCTATGGGCAATGCCAGAACCTACTGAGTCCTTATGTCCTGAAACCGGCCTTTCAATCCATTCCAAACTAAACGTTCTCAAGACTAAACTCAAAGATCTTCAAAAGAATGTAGGATAACTTGTGATAACTTAAGTTTATGATGCAAAGGATATAGACTACATTGCAAAGTGTTTGTCTTCCATCTGCCCAAGGATCTTAGACATGGAGGCAAAGCTGAAGATTGCTTTATCTGCTTTAGATTTTAGAGCTCTGCTACAATGATTTTAATAATTCATGTGCCAAGGCTTTGATCAAATAGCTCATCTCTCCAGATGCCATCATCATCTCCTCAATGAACCGAATGATCAAGAGTTTCTAACCACTAAGGGTAAAGAGATGCTGGAGCAGGAGACTTCCCCACAAATTATTGGAAAGCATGAGAACTTCTAAGCTGCTTTGGACTCCTTTAATATCTGTCTAGAGAAAATTGTGAAGGGATAGATATCAATTGGGGAGAAGCTAGCTAAACATACCCTCAGTATCCACCTCACACTCTACATCATCAACCACAACCTCGAAAGCAACAGCAATAGCAACAACAAAAACCAAGCTTTGATCATCCTAGAAAATCTTCAAGATCTCGTAAATAAGCCAAAAATCCTATGTAATTAGAATAGGCAACTCTTGTAATAGGACCTAATTAAATCTTAGCTCAGGGAACTTTTTATGCACTGACTAAGTTTTTGATATAAATGAAAAAATTACAAGTTTTGCCATATCAAGTTAAGAGCTTCTTAACTTATATTACTTATTATTTATATGTTATTTCAACTGTCTATTGAAAATCTGATGCAGGATTACATATACTGAGACCAACTCAAGAGATAAGCTAAAGTAAGACAAAGTCCCAAATGAAGAAAATTCCTCTAAGTATGGGGGAGTTGTGCTGACTGAAGAAATCCACTCAGTATGGGGAAGTCCAAATTATCTGAGGAATTCACTCAGCATGGGGGAGTCTTACATCACTTTCCAGGTATTTCCATATGTTTAAACTATTTATTCATTTAGTCTCTTCTACTAGCTAGTTTTTTATCTGTCCAAAATGGGGGAGATTGTTGAACCCAAGATAATGGTACTTCATAGTACTTAAAACGTTTTGGAAATAACAAATTGACTTGGATAGTGAAATTAACTTAGTACTAAGTATACTGTTAATTAATAGAGTTTACTCTAGTTTGTTTAAGGGAAAATGACTCAATTTACTAAGTAATTAACTAAGTTGTGGCTTAAAGAAAGAAAACCTTTGTTGAGCTGAGTATTTCATAGTTTATAAGATATCTACTCAGCTATGTTGAGTTAGCTTTTTCATAATAAAAGTTGTATTCCTTGACGCTTGGAGAAATAGTTGACACTTGTAAAACTAATGGTTTCTATGAGAAATAAAATATACTTTGATGCTTTCTAGGAGACAAAGCGCTGAAAATAAAGAAGATATTCTAGTGCTCCTCACAAGGTAAAAGGTATTAGTGGAGAATATTAGAGATTCTTCACTAAAGTCTAAGACAAAAAGAATCCTTTAACATGCACCATTTCGCAGTGTCTCTATGTAACTCTGCAACGTTAGCAAGTCAACCATTCGCAGAACTCCATGTTGCATCTCCCACCCCTCTATATCATAACAGATTACTTGAAGAAAAATGAGTTTTTGACAATGAATTTATATATCACTTCAACGTTTGAAATCTTTATCTCTATATGTCCTGGAATTTATCTCCAATAGGAAAATTAGAAATATTTGAAGAGAAGAGATATTGAAGAGCTCTCAGAATGAGAAGTTTTTAATGACTAATTCCAAGACCTTCAACTATAAATAGAAGATTAGAGGAGACGTTCAAACTTGGTGAATCACCTTGAATTTCTTCTAAAAGCTGAAACTCTGTTCAATTACTCCCAACTTCAAGAAATTCCAAATCAAGCAATCAACAAACATTCATTGTCTAAATTTGTTTATAATAAAGAGAGAATAGCACTTAAGATTTAGCATTGGAAAGGATTCGACATTCTATAAGTTGGATTCCTTTGTTCGCAATTTCTTTTAGAAATTTGAGTGACGGTTTGGGAAGGGTACCCAAACTATGGATTAAGTGGTAGTTAGAAAGAAAGGTGCTTTTTATAATTGAGTCTACCCATTATAAAGGCTTCTATACTTAAGGAAGGAACGAATGAAATCACTAGTGGATTAAAGCTTAGAAATGAATTCGGGGACTAGAGGTAGGAGTCAAACAAAGATAAAATCTCAAGTGTTGAAGTTCTAACCATACTCGTACCTTTATCACGTTCCTCATTCACCATTCTATCTTTTTTATTCATCATTTTTCTTGAAAAACTAATCCGTTCTGAGCATAATACTCAAAAAGTGATTGAAGATAAATTATACCATCAAAGTTGAGCAGTTTATAAGTTTTTAGAGCAAGCTCAGCACGAAGCACTCATCACGCACATCTAAAAACTAAACATGGTAAACATTTTTATAAAATCCAAAAAGCAACAAAGAACCGCATTCACCCCCGCCCTCTACTTTTTAATTAAGCCGTTTAGGACTAATAGTTTCTCATCGCACAAGCTAATCAATCTTTCATGTATCCACAGTTGACTAGTCAAGTAAGGGATTAAGATTGGATTCTGGATAACTTTATCATGCTCAAGCTCTTGAGGTGTAAAGGAGTAGGTGATCCTCAATCTCACATCAAAAATTACCAAATCATGATGAGAGAGAGGAAGCTAAGAGATAAGATTTTATCTCAAATGTTCATCACCACTTTAGAGGTGCCCGTTAACTAATGGTTTAATAATCTTATAGTTTAAATAGTCGATGATTGAGAAATCCTATTTTTGAAGATTTTAATGATAAATGTTGTTACAATAATCAGATGAAAACCACAATTTAAAATCTAGAGTTTGTTAAGCAAAAGGTGAGATTTTCAAGGCCTATGGGAGTTGGATGGTTATGCAAGTCCTTTTGAAATATAGGCTTAGTCTTTGTGAGATGCTTTAGAATTTGTTATATGGAGCTTTCCCATTTTACAAGTTGCATTTGGGGGCTGAGGAGTAGTCAAGCTACAATGATGTACATGTCAAGGTTGAGAAATCAGAAAGAATTTATGAGATTGAGCATGCTTTCAATTCATACAAGGGTAAGACATGGTATAATAAGATGAATGAAACTTTATCCTTTTCCTCCGCTCTCATGAAACCAAAGTTGAGCTAGCATGCAAGTTATGAATCAAGTTGTGCAGCCCGTATAAGTATCATCTTTCAAAACTTCCAGTGGAGATCATCATGGCATTTCCCCTTATCTCTTGACTTTGACTTAATTGTTCGCCAAGATCTATAAACTCAAGGTCTTGGATAATCTCATGCCTTATACCCCACTAAAGACCAGTAAATGAAATAACTTATGCACTTATCATGTCACCCATAGCCATCACACAAACAATTATGAGCTTCTCCATATTTAAAAGTTGGTTAGCATGAAGAAGATTCACTCTCCGACTTTGGAGGTAAGCACTATCACCAATTTTCTACCTAAATTTGAGAACAATGAAGGGATGATTAATTTAGGGATAAATATAGAAGTGGTTTTCCACCATTTAAAGAGATCCAGAGAGGAAGATCATCAATTCTTAACTATTAAGACTGGTTTGCCTCCGGGTTTCGTTATGAATGCCTTAGAGGATGAAGCCATCTTGGCCAGAAGTAGTTATCCTCTATGATTTTTAGAGCTGTGATTTAGCTTGGTAGAGATCCCTATTTATCATGGCATAGAGTCACCAGCCTTCCACCTTATCCATCATAAATCCGTGATAAGGGTGCAAGGGTTGTCAAATATGGTTTTAGCTACTTTTTTTCCATGTTCATTTACGAGAATGGTATCCAATTGAGTCATGGGACTTCTAAGAGATATAAGATGCAATTGGGAAATGTTATCTCAAGCATTCTGAAGGGTGACTCATAGTGGCCAAGTTTATCAACTGAATGAACCCGAGCAAACTGAGTTCATGCCTCAAGATAGGGATACCGAGCTTACTCTGGATGATCCTCCTCCTCCACCTCAGTTTGAAAAGTCCACTTTAGAAGTTAATCCTTTAGTCAATCAACTTACGAACACCCAGGCCAAGTTCAAAATTTGGTAATTTCTCACTCATTCTGATTCACATCGTAGAGGTCAGATTTAGAAAATATTGGAAATGGATGCTACTCTAACCACATCTGTGATAGAAATGTATCTTACCATAGGACATGATTTTCCTTTGAAAGAGAAGAGTGGAGTGATATGCTTTGATTGGTCCAACTTACCCATGTAATTCTCTATGCACAACAAAGTTCTTTTAATCGAGGTTTAGATTATTTTCCATATGATCCCCTATGTTATGGTAGATAATGGGCAATGCTCGTGCATCTTAGCCTTAATGAATCTATGCTTTCTAGATTTATCTCTAGATAAAGTCCTCAAACCACTAACGCTCGTCAAGCATCTCATTTTATATTTGTCTATCAAAGAATTTTAAGTAGGGGTAATGCTCGTCTAGGAACAAGATGATAAGTGTGAGCACACACTATATTACC
Source organism: Euphorbia schlechtendalii (assembly GCA_949673415.1). Classification (NCBI taxonomy): domain Eukaryota; kingdom Viridiplantae; phylum Streptophyta; class Magnoliopsida; order Malpighiales; family Euphorbiaceae; genus Euphorbia; species Euphorbia schlechtendalii. The sequence goes on along the minus strand of CATIWQ010103499.1, from coordinate 910 downwards.
TGAGTTAGAAACTTCTTGAGTATGAAACTCACTACAGGGTATTTGAGAAGACATGTCTGATAATGGTTTGGCTCATTAAGAAACTATGGTGATATTTCTAGTCATACCGAGTCCAAGCGATAGATAAGATTAATCTAATGAAGTATTTATGTCAGTTTTCGTCTTTAGCCCAAAAAATATCTCGGTGGATTATACTTCTCTCTAAATTCAACATTGAGTATGTCACCAAGAAGGTGATTAAGGGTTGATCAGTCATTGAATTCTTAGCCAATTAAGCATTAGACTCTGATTATATCGAGAACTTAGATTCCCTATATGAGCAACTTGCAATCATTGAAATATTTGAAAATGAGTGGACTATGTTCTTTGATGGAGTTATGAAACATTGACAGGTAAGTCTCGGGTTAATCTAATTAACACCATGAAATTAAGTTATTCCATTTTTAAAGCACCTAAAATTCTCCATTAATAATGGTGGGGAATATAATGTGTGTTTGTTTAGTATGTAAGATTTGAGAAATTTGAGATCATCAGAAGTCACCATCATCGAAGATTCTATTTAGTTATTCGAAAAGTAGTTGAGGAGTAGGAAATCAAAGAAGAATCTCTTCGCCTGTACTTTGATTTAGTTTAGGGATTGGTCGTGAAGTTTAAGAAGTGCTTGTTTTGATACATTCCTTGGGATGAGAATAAGATTATTGATTCCTTAGCTACCATAGCATCTGCTTTGAATTCGCTCTCGGCCCGTACAGAACCTTCGCTAGGATGCTATTCTTTGCGAATATCGAACAAACGAATATTGAAGAACGAAAACTTTTATTGATAAGTGATTTGCAAGTACACTTATACAACAATCGCTCGAATACATAGAGAAATCTAGTGATCGAAACAAGGATTCGAATCACTTAAA
>CATIWQ010103495.1:0-12870 GCA_949673415.1 Euphorbia schlechtendalii | reverse complement strand
ACATCTTTGTTGAACCCGCATGTTTTCTCTGCTATACTTATTTCGTAGGGAAAATCTATATATTTAGAATCTCTAGTCTTCCATACATATATCTATCCATTCTTCATTCTAATCCTCCCAACTAAAATCCAAAAATATTTTATTTTCTTTATTCGATCTTCCTTTTTGATCTTTAGACTTAGTTCTTTCCCTGTGGGTTCGATATCTTTTAAAACTACATCGTAACTGTATACTTGCAGTTATCATCATTTTTCTATTTGATAAGAGGTACTGACAACACATATACTTTACGTGAACAAGTTTTTGGAACCATTAATATATATAGCCAAATCTTGTGAACAAATTATTAAACTTATTAGTAGAATAGTGGCGAATAACAAGCACGTGACGTTCCAAGTATTGGGGGATCATACACCTTTGCTAGAAAGCCCATTTGATCAACTAGAGCTATCGGGTTCCATATTGGTCTTGAAGACTGAGCCTAAAGGTTCCTTGATGGGAAGCCAAGTTTAGGTTAACCTCTAATGGCTCAATACTTTGGGATCCTATATGGTCACACACTTTAGGTCTTTATCAGACTAAGTAAAGAACCTATAAACTAGGTCTATATCGAGACTATCTGATTGTTGAATTTGTTAGAATAATTATTAATTGGTTGGATCAAATTAATAATTAAAGGGAATAAAAAAAATAGGGAAAACCGGCACAGAGCGGAGCAAGGGAATTTTTCCATTACGAGTGGGCCCCAAACGAACACGGATTGTTCGAAGTGGGGCCTACGTGGCTGCCCCGCGAGCTGGAAAGCTTGCAGGCCGCTAGCGCGCGGGGTAAGCCCTCAAGCACTGCCCATGGCAGCCCTTGCATGGGCAATCTGTAAGGGCTTGCCTTGTGAGATAGACCCGCGGGTCCTAGTGACCAGCTCGGCTAACCCACTAAGTGGGATGGGATATTCCCATCCCACTTTGTGTTTGAGGGGGAGTCAAAAACTCCCCCCTTTTCCTATATATAGGTCTCCCCTCTCTCATTATTCTACACACTTCAGCTCGGTTTTTCTCTCTAAGTTCGGCATCTCTTTCTTCATTTGTTGTGCAAGATCCTTCAAAAGTTTCTCCAAACAATGAAGAATTCTTTTCAAGGCTCTTTCTTAAGTGAGCCTTCTCAATTTATTTTTGGGTTAGCTTTCGAGCGGTCTAGCAGCTGCTATTTACTACTGGGTTCTTCTTCAACGAGGTTTTGGTCGATGAAGAATCGTGTGGATCAATCGTAAAGGCTATCCTAGTTTGGAAGCTCGTGCTAATGAAGTTTTGCCAAATTACTCTAAGGGAACGCCACATTTAAAAGAAAGAGAAGCATGCATCAATGAGTAATGTTCTAAACTTAGATACTAGATTTCTTTTATAAGCTTTATAAACCTGAAAGCAGCTATGGAACGTTTTAACTTAGATTATATCAATCATGATATGCTTAAGAGATCCTTAGGTTAATTTCAAGTTTTGAAATTCCACCTTGCAACGTTTGCATATTCAATTATTGTCTTGATTAACCAGCTGTGGTATCAGAGCATGCCTTATGCTATGCATGATTGATTATAATATGTTAAATTGATATTTTCTATGAATTGATTAAAGTATGCTATGCATGACTTAGGTTTCAATTCTTGTTATAGAAAATGATGTGATAACTAGATTAAGGTTTTGCTCAAACTTAGTCTAGGTGATTATCATATAAATTAGCAATGTTTAACCACACTTGTAAATGCTTTGATTGAGGGTCGTTCCATACTTTACTCAATTAAAGAACGAAATCTTTAAATTATAGTTGTCCATGGTACAATGAATCGAAGTGGTTTTGGCAAGGATTGGACTTGGCTTCTCATTCACTTTAAGGGTGGCCTCTCTTACCTAGAAATCTCCATCGATAATAGATTCAAAAATATCCAAGGGACTTTTATGACTTAATCAAAATCTAGTATGGGAATTGGATCTCGCATATGGTTTTACAAATGTGGTTTAAATTATTCAATTAAAACTTATAGACATAGGTGCAATGACTCAAGCATGGACCTTGTTTGTTTTGCATGCTATGTGGAGTCTTGTCATAATGGAATGATTATGATATACTAGTCCTGAGCATGTTGCCTTAGAGTTAATAATTCCGAATAGTTTGGAGTTATTATTTTCATAATCATATCCATCATATGAGACCTAGACTAGGGCGAGACCAGCGGCACCAATAAAATCCCTATAACAATATTAAGGTGGTATATAGTCTTCTCGCCATAAGTCATGATATGAACCTTATTAATGGATGTAAGCACATGTACAACATGTCTTCCCTTAACATGTGTTTGGTCATGAGACTAGAAAGGGTTAATGCCTTAACCAAAAGGGGTTAGTTGTCCATATTATTGGAGCTAATGCCAAATTGGAGACACATTTGAGGAGTTGTACAATTGGGTATGCAAGTCTTGAGAAAGAGAACTCAAATGGATTAGCAATTGCGTGAGATGCAAATGGACGAGTTCCAATCATGGTTATTTTTTTATGGCTTAACCTGCTATAGCGGGGATCATGATGAGTGGCTATGGATGCTACCTACTAAGGAAAATCAGTTCGACCGAATTTCTTGAATTTAAATAGAAAGGGCTATTTGAATGTCTAGAAAATAGTAGGAATTATGTGTTTAATTAAAGACCTTATATTAAATGCATGTACATATACTAATGTCTAAACAAATTCTATCTTATATCTAGGTTGAACAATGAATCCAAACATAACTTTCCATCCGGTACTTGACAATAAATTGACAGTGATTAATTTTGATGACTTGTTCAATGCTCTTCGAAAGGAGCTTGAGAAAACCACATGGATTATATTCTTGATAATCCGGAACCAGTCAATCCTAATGTTGAGGCTTCTATCCAAGAGAAAGAAGCATATCTTAAGCACAAGAAGGATGCTTTAGTGGTGTCACTATAGTGATGCTTGAAATCATGAGTTTGAAGCTTAAGAAACAGCATGAAGGTATGGAACTAAAGCCCGCGCACGCTAGCGGGCTGCAAGCTCGCTAGGGTGCTGCGAGGGTAGCCCGCAAGCATGGGCTTGCCTCAAGCCATAAGCCCATTCTTGCGGCTTAAGGAAAGCTCGCAAGGGATTGCCCTGTGTGATAGACCCATTGGTCTTATTGACCCGCACGACTAAATCGCTAAGTGGGATGGGATATTCCCATCTTACTTTGTGTTTGAGGGGGAGTAAAAAATTCCCCCTTTTCCCCATATATAGGCCTCCCCTCTCTCATTATTCTACACACTTCAGTTTAGTTTTTCTCTCTGAGTTTGACATCTCTTTCTTCGTTCATTGTGTGAGATCCTCCATGAGTTTCTCTAAACAACGAAGAATTCTTTTGAAGGATCTTTCGAAAGTGAACATTCTCGGTTTATTTTCGGGTTGGTTTTCGAGCGGTCTAGCAGCTGCTATTTACTAACGGGTTCTTCCTCAATGAGGTTTTGGTCAGTGAAGATCCATGTGGATCAATTGTAGAGGTTATCCTAGTTTGGAAGCTCGTGCTAACGAAGTTCTGTTAAATTGCTCTAAGGGAACGCCGCATCCAAAAGAAAAAGAAGCACACATCAACTGGTAATGTTCTAAACTTAGATGCTAGGTTTCTTTTATAAGCTTTATAAACATGAAAGCATCTGTGAAACGTTTTAACTTAGATTACATCAATCATGGCATGGTTAGGAGATTCTTATGTTAATTTTAAGTTTTGAAATTCGGCCTTGCAATGTTTACATGTTCAATTACTGTCTTGATTAACCAGCATATAATACATAGTGCATTAATTTTATTGTATTGCATAGAGAAATGCAATTTTTGTGTGTATTAATTTAATAACTTTGTAAAACATGGTTTTACAAATCTAATTTTCAATTTGTTTGAATGTTCAAATTATATAATAATTGAACATTCGAGTTCTTTTAAAATAATTTGATTTTATAATCACCAAGTTCATTCAAAAGGAAAGATTTCTAGGTCTAATGAGTTAACCTAGGGTGATCATTATGAACATCATAGTAGATGTTGTTATTTTTGTATTGTACTACTTAGTGTATAATTTAATTCCAATAAGGTGTAAAATAGTTACACACGTTAAGTACATTATGTGGCGGTTGACAATACAAGTCATTGTCATTTGTTTAGCATAATTAATATGTGTATGTTTGTTTGTTTGATTGTTTATATATTTGAATAACGTTTTTTATGCATGTTTTTGTTATTGAATAGTTTTGGGATTGTGTTGTATTATGCCTAGATATAAGTGATTTATTTGATTTATATATTCTTAATTATTTTATACTTTATACTTTTTTAAAGACATATAAAATACTTAAAATACTTAAATCCTTAATAAAACTAATATGCCCGATTGAATCCAAAATTAGTTTCAATAATTATGCATAATAAAATTATCCAATACTTATCATTAAATGCCATTAGTTCAGTGAACTAATTAAGACAACAAGTCCAAAGTGCATTTAACGATATAACTCATAGTTAAAGGAATTAACAAACAATAAAAACACATATAATTACTATTGTACGATGAATCGAATTGAATTAAATGCAAGTGTTTTCACCTGGTGGATGATGAGGTATTTATATTTATTTTTCGATGCTAGGGTTGATGCTTACATTTTCTTGGAAAGTTTATATTTAATTCAATAGTAATTAACACATAATTGCTCATAATAATCGACTTAAATCCTTGTATACGTCTTTAGTCTCACCATAACTGATTAAAGAATATCAGTAATGGCTTCTATTATGAATTTATTTATAGCAGACTTAGATTCTTAAAGGTAATTATTAGGTTATCTAGAGGTTGAAGTTTGAGTTTGTGCTGGAGGAATAGTCTTCTTATACTTTAAACAATGTTGTGTATAAGTTTAAAGAGAGTGGCACAAACCAACTCAGGCATGACAAGAATCTGTTTCTTTCATGGGGGAGGAAGAGTTCAATGACCTATATCTTTTTTCTTAGTGCTATAAGTGATTTAATCGATGTAGTTCATGTAAGAGAGACATGTCCAAGTTTGATCATGTTGGTCCTTAGATAGCTTATAAACAACCGTAAAGGGGGGGGGGGGTGAATGCGTATCTTGGTTATTTTTTGGATTTATAAAAATGTTTAAACCAAGTTAAGTTATTTAGATGCGTGCTGAGTGATGCTGTGTTGAGTGGTTCTAAAAATTTATAAATTGCTCAGCTTCGCTAGACAATTTATCTTCAATCGCTTGCTAAGTACTTTACTTAGCACGGATTGGGTTTTCAAGCAAAACGATAAGAACAGAAAGAATGATGAATGAGTTTGAACGTGATAAAAGCTAATGCGAAAGTTAGAACTTCAACACCTAGTTTTATCCTGGTTCAGCCCGAGCCTACCTCTAGTCCTCGAATTCCTTCTCCACGCTTAAATCCACTAGTGTTCATTCATTACTTAGGCGGAGTAGCCTTTATAATGTGTAGACACTTTTACAGAAAGTACCTTTCTTTCTTACTACCACTCAACTTAGTTTAGGTACCCTTCCCAATCTAACACTCAGTTTTGAATAAAAAGTTTGCGAACTGAATTCAACTTATAAACTTTTGAATCTTTACAATGTTAAATCTAAGAGTGATTCTCTCTATTACAAACAGATTGACAGAGGTTGTTTGCTGATTGCTTGAATTTGGAATTTCTTGAAGAGTATTTGCGCAGAGTTTCAGCTCTTAAAGAAATTCGAGGTGATTCACCAAGTTTTAACGTCTACTTCAGTCTTCTATTTATACTTGAAGCTTTGCAATGTAGACATTGCAAACTTTTCATCCTTGCAGTTCTTCAATTTTTCTTCTCTTCATACCTTTCGAATCTTCCCATTGGAGACAGATTCCAGGACATTTAGAGATAGAAATTTGAACATTGATGGGCGATAAAATTTCATTGATAAAATCTCGTTTATCTTCAAGCAATGGTAGAGAGACGCTTGAAATGCAACGTGGAATCTTTAGATTAGTTAGACAGGGTGAAGTTTGCAAAGATGCGCTGAGACACTGAGAAATGACACATGATAGAGAATTCCTTTTGTCTTGGACTTTAGTGAGGAATCTCCAACATTCCGTACTGACACCTTTTATCTTGTGAGGACCATTGGAAATCTTCTTTAATTTCAGCACTTTTTAACCTGAAAAGCATTTAAAGAATATTCTGGTTCTCACATAACACGTTAGCATCACAAGTGTCATTTAATTCTCTAAGTGTCAAACATTATAGCTTTTAATTAATAAAAGCTGACTTGGCATAGCTATGTTGATGTCTTTCTAAACTATGTAGTACTAAGTGTAGACTCAGCTTTTCCTACTCTAAGCCGTAACTTAATTAATTACTTAGCAAACTTAGTTATTTTTCCTTAAACAATCTCAAGTCAGCTTCATTAATAAAGAGTATACTTAGTACTCACTATCTTAGACAGTTTGCTATTTCCAAAATGTGTAAGTACTGTGAAGTACTATTAACTTGGGTTCTACAATCTCCCCCATTTTGGATGGATAGAAAACTAGGTAGTAGAAGAAGTTAATTAAATAAAATAGTTTAAAGATATCAAGAATACTTGGAAAGTGATGTAAGACTACCTTATGCTGAGTGACTTTCCATAGTTAGCTTGAACTCCCCTATACTATGTGAGTCTTCTTCATGCAGCTCAGCTCCTACATACTTGGAGGATTTTTCTTTAGTTTGGGACTTTGTCTTACTTCAGCTTTTCTTTTAGTTGGTCTCTTTGTATGAGATCCTACATCATATTATCAGCTCACAGTAGAAACATACATACATCATAAAATATTTAAAGTTAAGAAGGTCTTAACTTGAGGTAAAACTTGTAATTTTTATTAATCAAAATTACTTAGTCAGTACATAATCTATGTCCTAAGCTAAGATTACAATTCTAAGATCTATTACAAGTCTATTTTTTACTCTAGGAACATGGCTTATTTTCTATGCTTGGAAGAGGAGGGTTCAGTCTTATCTTGATTTAGATTTGGAGGTTGCTGCTGAGGAGATTGATTATGCGAAGTAGAAGGAGGATACTGAGGTCGCCTAGTAAGAGATCCCTTATTGAGATTTGTCATTCTGAGAGCATCTTCAGCAACCTTCTCCCTCTTTTATATCTGTCCCTTCACAATTTATTCCAGACAGGTTTTAAAAGCATTAAGGGCAGCTTGGAAGTCCTCTTACTGGCCAATTATCTGTGCGATATCTCTTGCTCCAACTACTACTTGCCTTTTAAAGTTAAAAACTCCTAATCATTAAGCTCACTAAGAACTAAATGGTGACATCTGGAGAGGTGCACTGTCTGATCAAATCCTTGACACACGAACTATTGAAAGCATTGAAGTAGAGCTCTAAAATCTACTGCAGAGAGTGCAATCTTTAATTGTGCTTCCATGCCAAGATTCTTAGGTTAGTTGGGTGATATACACCGTGCTATGTAATCAATGGCCTTAGCATCCAATTCACCAATCTTGACCAGAGTCCCAACATTCTTCTACAAATCATCCACCTTGGATTTGATGACATTTAGCTTGGCGTGCAATTATGTAGGTGGAAGGCTTGGAGTTGGCATCTCAGGAATGATCTGCCCCATTGCAGTAATTAGGAACTTTTGAGAAGAGGAGATCTTAGCATCTGTGTTCTCACTGACTTCTTTACTGATATTATATATCTTGGAATAAAGAGAGTCGAAATTTAGCACATGCTCCTTGTCCACCTTAGATGATATGTCCATCAGTAGCTTCCCCATTTGATCTTGTTTATTATCATGATTCTTCAAGAACTTCAACATAGTCTCCAAAACCTTTACCATGTTGTGGCCTAAGTCTTTGGTAGTTTTGATTTCTTTGAGCATATTTTCTAATTTGCGATCAGTGCTCCTCTTGATTTTGGCTTGTTCCTCACCGAGCATATGGAGCTGTGTCACCTGAGTTTCTATGTTGGAACTCAAGGAACTCAGCTGCTCAACAGCAGCATCCACACTACCCTTTATCTTTCCTACAACAACTTTAGCTAATGCAGTATACATGGGTATAGATGAGATTGCTGCCCCAACCTGGGCTGCAGACTCCAATAATCTAGTAAGGATCAAAACCATCTTGTCTACCAAACTCTTGGCGCTCTCTTTTACCAAATGATTTTGAATGACAAATAAGATGCCCTAAATCTTTTCAAACTCCTTGAAGTAGATAGATTCAGTAGGTAAGCTTGTGTGCTCTTCGAACTCAAGCAATTTGGCCTTGGGTTTAGAAGACAAGCCCATCAATTCTTGATACAGTAGTAAATTGCTAATTGCTCCATCCAACTTAGCATCAATTTTGAGTGCTGAGAATTTCTTCCTTACCAGCTCTCTAATCTGAGTTAAGATAGATGCATCAGCCATGTCCTCTTGGACTAGCTCTTTGCTTCAGGTACTTCATGAGCTATAAAATTTACCTCAGTACTCTGACTATATGCGTTTCCTTGTTGAGCGGAGTTCTCAGTGTTAGGAACATCCCTAACCAGAGAGGTTAGAGGGGTAGAGGATGGATTTGAAGAAGGGATAGGTTTAGAAGTTTTTAGAATTGAAGAAGTAGGGGGAATTTAGTGTTTTTGAGAGATATAGAAGGTATTATAGCTGTATAGGTATGTGTTTGTGTTTGGGTTTGTGTTTGGGGAAGAGAAGAAGTAGAGGTTTGAGTATAATTTACCGGTGAAGCGTTGGGAGAGAAATAATCACGACTTTTGATAAGAGAAGAAGGGATATTTACTGGGGAATTTTGTTTATTAACAGGAGAGGAAGGTATAATGATAGGGGAATTTATAGTATTTGAAGGGGAGGAGAATTTACTGAGGAAGGTAATTCAATTTCTACAGGAGTAGGAACTATGGTATTTACAGAAGAGTTAGGTTGAGGATTTGCAGAAGAAATGGGGATAGGATTTAGAGGTACCTCTGGGTTAGCTGTTTGACCCAAGGATGGGTCAGCTTGAAGTATCTCAAACTAAGTAGAGGTTTCCTTAGTTTGAGTAAAATTGGGTATGGGGATGTTGGGATTAGGAAGATCAAACTCTTCTTGAATAAGGTTGAGGGTTACTCCAACATCCTCCTCACTGCTCACCACTTGCACATTTTTTGCAAGGGTCGGTTGGTGGCAGAACGCTTTCGGTAAGTGCCCTTAGCTTTGGTAATTGCTTCATTTAATTTGGTGGCAGCTCTAGGACTCATAGTGTCCTCATCCTTAGATTTCTTAGCCTTACCCTACTCCTCCGATTCTTCAGATATTACATATTTGCTCTTTCTTTGGCTCATGGTTTCCTCAGCCTCAATATCATCTTCTTTCTCCTCATCCTGCTGCTCAACTTAGAGCTTCACCTCAGCCTCTCTCTGAGTGTAAGTCTTAGCCTTCATTTTCCTCCTTTGAATGTTGGGGCTGAGTAGGGAGTTCATCGGATGATGGCTTGGCTGGGCCCTTCTTACGGGCCTTAGAAGAGGCAACCTTTGGTTTGGGAGAAGAAGCGGTGGTGGTGACTTGCTCTAGAATGCTAGAGACGGGAAAATGATTAGTTGAGTCCTCGCTTCCATCAAAATCCACCATGAACCCATCTTCTTCTTCCTTCGGGATGTCCAAAGGTATTACTGTCGGTACGCACTTAAGCTTGCTCTTTTGTTGTACCTTATTATACTAGCATGCACCTGATCGTGAATAAGCTTGGTGAAGTGAATGAGATCAAGCTTCTTCTTCAACGGCAACGCTATGTCACTGGACTCCCCCAAAAACTATTCTATGTCCACCTTTACTACCCTCATCAATTTGGTGATGAGGTAACCATAGTGGTAGATAGTAGTTAGCTTTGTCAAGTGGTGAAGGATCACCACAAGCCAATTTATCCTCTTAACCTCTACCATATGGTAGACCACACACCTCTCGAAGTAAGTGCAACTAGACATAGATCCAGTTTTTGGTAGCAGAAGCTTGACCACTAGCTTGTGGCATGCCCTCACGGTTCAACTCATTTGCTCGCTGCTATCTCTCCAGACACATAGTTGGAGGGGAGCTCCCAATCTTCAAGAATGGCCACCAGGTCCTCATCACCAGTCTTGCAGAGCTGAGTGCCTTTGTGAGGTGGGTTCAGAATGATCCAGTTAGCCTAGATCAAATTAGGGTTGATTTATCTCCAAAATCCACCAACAAGACATCATTGAGACTTAAATGGTGTAAAGATGAGAATAAAATGCCCTAATTAGTTCGATAGTTGTAGGTCTTTCCATCCGTAAAAAGGAGCTTAGGCTTTGCTACTTTATGAACTTGTGCATTATCCAAATTCTGAGAAGACTCTCATAATCGACTTCATATAAAGGGCCAAACTCCAAATTGTCCACCCAATCCACCTTTGTGAAAAGGGTTCCTGCTTCTAGAGTTAGCCATTTTACCCTTGGTGTTGACAATGAGTTTCTTCACAGTTGTGGTGTTGAGTTTGAAGGTGTTTCTGGTGATCGCCATTGGAGAAAGGTAAAGGAATTTCTGAGAGAAATGAGTTAGGATTCTTTAGCTCTGAGTTGATTCAAATTCATGAAAGCAAGTATCCTCTCTCTTCATCTCCTTCAACTTTTTATAGATTTCTTGAGATGGCGATGATACGTTGTGCGTTCTTAGCTCAAGATGAGAATTAACGCTGAGATTAACACTTGATTAATCACCTTAGTTAAATGGTTTCACTATAGATGATTCTGCTTCAAAAATATGTCTTTTTGAAAATGTAGAATTTGATTTTAAATGTGAAATAGTAACTCATGCTATTTCTTTAAATTTTAGATGATGTCAAACACGTATCATCTCCTTGCTGAAATAAGGCTTGATCTTCAACACTTAGCCAAATTTCTGATTTCTTATTCTTCATTACAGCGGGTTCGCCATACCAATGAGCTGCCTTAGGACATCAAATTGTTCCTTTGGCAATGGTTTGGTGAATATGTCAACACGCTGTTCCTCTGAAGGAATATACTCCAACTTGACATCTCCCATTAGCACATGATCTCTAATGAAGTGAAGTCCGATGTTGACATCCATCCTCCTGCCATGCTGAACTGGGTTCTTGGATAGGTCAATTGCGCTCTTATTCTTACACATAACTTCAAGGCACTTTGACTTTAAACCATAGTCTTCCATTTGCTACTTAATCCATAGCAGTTGTGCTACGCAACTTCTTGTGGCCATGTACTCAGCGCAACAAAAGTTTGCTTCTTGCTGTACCATGAGACTAAGCATTCTCCAAGGAAATGACATCCTGCCATAGTGCTTTTCCTATCCAGCTTATCTCTTCTATAATCAGCATCTGTGAATCCTCTAGGAGTGAAATCTGAGCTGTTGGGTTACCACTAAACTGCTTCAAAAGAACCTTGCAAGTACCCGAGAATTCTCTTCACAGTTGCTAAATGAGATTCTCTAGAATCAGCTTGATAACGAGCATAGTAGCACACAACATACTGTATATCTGGCCTACTAGCTATAAGGTAAAGAAGAGAGCCAATGATTCCTTTGTAGAACTTGCTGTCTACAGGTTTTCCAACTTCATCTTTACTTAAGATAGTATCAGTTTTCATGGGAGTGGAAATTGGCTTCGAATACTCCATGTCAAACTTCTTCAAGACTTCCATGGCATACTTTGCTTGATTGATAAAAATTCCATCTACAGTCTGCTTGATTTAAAGACCAAGAAAAAAGTTGAGCTCTCCTATCATAGACATTTCAAACTGGCTTTTAATCTTCTTGTTGAATTCCTTGCACAAATTTTCATCAATTACTCCAAATATGATATCATTAATATATATTTAGACCAGCAACACATCTTCTTTTCTTTGCCTGATAAACAGAGTTATATCTGATTTTCCTCTTTCAAAGCCTTTGCTGATAAAGACATTGGTTAGCCTCTCATACCAAGCTCTTGGAGCCTGCTTCAATCCGTAGAAAGCTTTCCTCAATTTAAAGACATGCTCAGGATTCTTCGGATCTTCTTCGCCAGGAGGCTGGCGAACATTCACTTCTTCTTAAATGAATCCATTAAGGAATGCGCTCTTGACATCCATTTGAAACAAGTTCATATGAGATGTGAAACCATACAGGATTAGAATTGCTTCAAGCCGGGCTACAAGAGCATGGGTTTCATCATAATCAATACCTTCTTGTTGATTATAGCCTTGCGCAACAAGCCTAGCTTTGTTCCTGACAACAGATCCATCTTCATCAAGCTTGTTCTTGAAAACCCATTTGGTTCCAATAATTGATTTCCCTTTAGGCTTAGGAACTAGATCCCAAACATTATTGCACTTGAACTGATCCAGCTTCTCTTACATTGTGATCATCCAATTATCATCTCCTTCTACATCTTCAAACTTCTTAGGTTCGATCAATGAGATGAAAGCTGGATGACTCATCATCTTGCTGAGCTGACCTCGCATCATCACTGAATTCTGAACATCATCAAGAATGTTATCTAGTAGATGGTTGCGATGAACTCTAATCTCCCTAGGTAGACTCGGATAAACTACTGCAGGATCGATAATGGGTTATGAGGTTGATTTTCGCCATTGTTGAAGTTGGTCGAAAGATCATCATCATTTTTTACTTCCTCAGCTTCAGGTTCTTGTGCTAGGTTGGGCAGCTCAAAGAGTGGCATACTAAGTGGATTTTTTTATTAGGTTACTCCTTCATCTTCATCAGTTGGACGTCTATCTGCATTGTTAGTTTCATCAAAATCCACATGCATAGACTCCTCTAATAGGTCGGTTCTTTTGACATATATATATA
>CATIWQ010103493.1:0-10834 GCA_949673415.1 Euphorbia schlechtendalii | reverse complement strand
ATTTCAAAGTTTACGATATGTCTATGTGTCCCAACAAGTGTTTCATCTTGAGTCATTTATATTAATCAAGTTATATGCTTCCAAGTTAACTTTAAGAGTGATTTCGGGGTTAACAAGATTGTATATAATCGCTAGATCTATAATTATAATGCTGTTTACTGAGCCAACATTTTTGGAGTGGTAACTTGCTAAATATGGCTATGTGAGTGCGACCCATACTAAGCATAGTAATATTCTTATCCAGGTTTTTATAAGTGTTATAATTCATTTACTCTAGATTTAGAAAAGTCATTTCGTGTGTTGCTCGGTGGTTAATTATTGAATATTTGGGTGTCTAGAACTGAGTTTGTTAAAGTTATCTAGTGTACGAAATATTCTTGATGATGTTGTATGTTTTTCTCTACTATACTTGCTCTTAGGGAATATCTATATAGTTTACATCTTCTCTAATCCGTTCATCTATCTATTCATCTATCCACCATCTCAAAACCCTACAAATTAACTTATTTCTTTTGTTCCGTAACTCTTCTTTATCTATAGAATCGAATTCCTTCCCTGTGGGATCGATAGCTTTTAAAACTACATCAGAACTGTATACTTGCAGTGGTCATCATTTTTCTATTTGATAAGCGGTACTGACAACAATTGTTCATATTTAGAACTTTTATCTTATCAGTAGAAAAGTGGGGAATAAGGTTTTTTGCACTGTCACCGAAGAAAAGCTTATCAGAATGAGTATAGTCAAATTCTTGCGAACAGAGAATTGCACATACGTGTTACTATGAATAGTCTAAATATCCCTAGTCTTAGTTTCATTAAGACAGGACATCAATGGAATAGACAAACTAGCATGTGTAGGCTTACTCCTTGGTTTAGATCCAAGAAGCCGATCTCACAAGCTGAAGGTGGTACCTTGAGTTAACACATGAATGTATTCAGGTAATGCATTGGAGACCACTATAAGATAAACACTTTGAAATAACTATATCCATATGTTGGTGTCATATCTTATTGCAGTAGCAGTACAAGTATCCTCAAATTTGAGATACTAGTTACCATGTGTAAGAGTTGTTACACTTTGGGCCATACTTATTCATACCCAGGCGATTAGGATGACATGGGTGATTACGGGTATAGTGATGATTACATGTTGGTAAGCTGAGTAGTTAAGATGGGATCCATCGCTTCTGATGTAGTGATATAGTGGGAGATGTACCTTAAGGCCCCTTGTTGAAGTGACGCACTCATAAACCTCTGATCAGAGTATAAGATTGATAAAACAGGTTTCTAGTCAATCTTGATACATAATGGCCGATTAGTGTTCTTCGTGAACAATTCTAATTCTAGAATAACTACTTTTATTACATGAGCTGACACTTAATCCGAGCTCAATAAACTGAATGGTACTTAACCTGATGGAAGGAGTGTATTGTATTAGTTACTACTGCAGAACCATATCAAGTCACATGCACGTGACGTTCCAAGTATCGAGGGATCATATGCCATTGCTAGAAAGCTAATTTGATTGTCTAGAGATATCGGTTCCATATCGGTCTGGAACACTAATCCTAAAGGATCCCAGATGGGAAGCCAAGTTTAGGTTAACCTCTAGCGGCTCAATACTTTGGGATCCTATGAGGTCACACACTTTGGGTCTTTATCAGACTAAGTATAGAACCTATAGACTATGTCTATGCTGAGAATTTCTGGTTGTTGAATTCATTAGAAGAATTATTAATTGGTTGGACCAAATTTATAATTAAAGGGAATAAAGAGAAAATAGGGAAAAATAGCACGGAATTTTTACCGTTGGGAGTGGAAATGAATACGGGATGTTTGTAGTGGGGCTTAAGCGCCTGCCTCGTGAGCTGAAAAGCTAGTGGTCCACTAGTGCGCAGGGTAAACCGACGTGCGCTACCGGGTTGCAAGCTCGCAAGCGCTGCCCATGGTAGCGCTTCCGAGGGCTTGCCACGCAAGTCCACTAGTGAGGTGCGCTGGCAAGCCCACAAGCATGGGCTTGCGGCACAAGGCAAGCCCATGGGTCCAAGTGATCCGCGTGGCTAACCCTCTAAGTGGGATGGGGTTTGCCCATTCCACTTTGCATTTGAGGGGATTCAAACACTCCCCCTTTTCCCTTTATATAGGATTCCCATCTCTCATTATTCTATGCACTTCAGCTCGACCTTTCTCTCTAAGCTCGACATCTCTCTCTTTATTTGTTGTGTGAGATCCTTCATGAGTTTCTCCAAATAACGAAGAATTCTTTTGAAGGTTCTTTTTTATTAAAGTGAGCCTTCTCGGTTTATACTTTCGAGTTGGACTTCGAGCAGTCTAGTAGCTGCTATCTACTAACGGGTTCAACCTCAATGAGGTTTTGGTCAGTGAAGATCCGTGTGGATCAATTATAGAGGCCATCCTAGTTTGGAAGCTTAGGCTAACAAAGTTCTGCCAAATCGCTCTAATGGAACTATGAGCGGATGACACAGAGTGCAATGGGCCGAGAGCTCAAGAATGAGATGCGCGGTCCATCTGAGTGTTTTTGTTGAAAATAAAATTACCGGGTCGTGGACCCAGAAAGGTTTGAAAGAGAGGGAGAAAACATTTTTAGATTGGCCAAACCCGAATCAGCCGTCTCTTGTGTAGAGTCGCCACCCGGATTAGCTCTTCAAGGAATTAGAATCCTGTGAGGCTTAACGTCTAGGGAACGGCCCACTAATATACAGAGATTCGGGTTCGAGATAAGTTTCTTACTACTAATGGATCACATTAAATTACATCTACAGAAAACTGTATTTCTTAATTGTGCATATTTATACTTATGTCATTTTTGAGTTTATAATGTATGATTGACACATATTTGGAAAAACAATAACTCAATACATAAAGGAATCAATAAATGCGAAAAAACAAAGATTAAAATTACAAAACCTCAGGGATGCAATCGCCCACCTAATATATTAATTAAATTTCCCAAAAAATAATAATTGAAATTGCGATACCTGAAGGAAAGTAAAATCCTAGGCATACATCTAATCCTAATCAACCTGCACCCACAAAGGTTAGCACAAGATATGGCACTATATTTGCACGAATGTTCGATTTGATTTTACCGAGGCTCATGTGGCCTAATTAAAAATCATAGATTGAAATTTTTTTTATTTAGAAATAAAATAATTCATTTTATTTACAAATATGTTGGTCATTTTTATTTAGTGAAAATGATCGCATTTCAAAAGATGAGGTCTGTTATCCAGGAATAATTTTTTACTCCCTTCATGGGGGTATTCTAACAAGCATCTTCAACAAATAAAAGCAATAGAAATGAAAATATTACATTAATATTTACAAAATAAAAAAAGAGGAATTATTCCTAGGTCAACATGCGGAATAAAATAAAATATAAAAAGGAGTGAGAAAAAGCAACTCTAGGAACTCAGAGGCTTACCCTTTCGGTGCGATTCCACTTCAACGTATCTGCTTGATCCCCTAGAGCGTTCCTCATTTGATTTTTAGTTGAGGTTTGGTGTGGAAAATAAGTATTTATTTATCTTGAAACTAATCAGACTCGGACACTAAATTTGTTTTAGGTCCGAGAATATCTGAGGATTTTTGAGAAAATGAAGGTGGAAGAAAGTCGGTTTGAAAATCATAAGGTTCAGAATCCAAACGTTCTTTGGATCCAAATATATTCAAAGTGTTTAAAAGAAAATATTTTTTGTAAAATTTTCTGGGTCGTTCTCTCAAGAAAATCAATTTTTTTCTAAAAATTTCGGGGTCCATCATTTCGAAAAAAAGGCCTCGTATATATAGGAGAAAGCGAGCCTCGCTAGAATTTCTAGCAGGCTCACTGGAAATCCTAGTGAGGCTTTGCAGGGATTTCTAGTAAGCTTGTTGGTCGAAATCCCAACGAGCCTTGCTGGGATATCCAACGAGGCTTTGCTGGGTTTTCCAACAAGCTCATTGGAAATCCCAGCGAGCCTAATTGGCTCGCTGGAACTTAGCGAGATGGCTTGGTGGCTCGGTTGGGTCCCTCCTGATTTTTTTATTATAATTTTTTGAACTTTAATTAGTTTTAAAATTCTTTACTAAAGTCTAATTTTCCAAGTCCTTAAAATAACTTAAGTCCTTAAAATAAATTGTTCACGAGGAGCAATCCCATTTGAAGTTCTTCAGATAATCGAAAATTGTGTGATTCAAGGATAAAAATCTTGAAAAGACATCCTCATCAAACACGTGAGCTTGTACAAAATCCCATGGTTACAACTACCCCTCGTTTGACATTGCTAGTTGTATAACCAGTATGATCACATGAAATGAAGCGTGGGAATGAGAATGTACCTAACAAGTGAAGCTGTTGACTTCTTTGTCCTCGATTTGTGATGATATGGGCCTTCCTTTCTAGCACCGTGTCCTCATGGGATTGCTAGTTTCCTTCTTCGGAATCCCTTAGTGTTTGGTGCCCCTTGTAAGCAAGTTAACCATTTCTTTCTACGACGTCCCTTCAATAGTCGGCAACCATTTCTTTCTTTGGTTGCGGTCCTTGTGTGCTCCTTGTGAGTTGACATTCAATTGGTTTTAACCATTGGAACTGATAGAGATGGGTGCCTTAATTTATTTCAAAGGCGAACCAATTGAGATACCCATTTTTTTCTTTGATTATGTTTATTTAGCAGGATGTTGACTTGTTTCCTGTAACATATCAGAGAAAAAGTGTAATGTTAATACATTTTATAATGCATGTTTTAGTTATTTGATTGAGTTTATACGAAGCAAAAATTTAGGCCTGAAGACTGATCCATTAGTTTAGGAGGCTTTTGTGATCGTTATGTTGCTTGAACATGGACTAAGTAGTCTTGAATTGGTTTTTGGTTTTGAGTTTTCTATCATCCTTCTTGATGTTTGTAGATTCCTCAAGGGGAGGTGGAGTTTCTTATTTACAAAGATGGTATTGTCCCAGTTTGGCATCGTCTTTACCTGTAAATGATGTGACGTGAATGTAACGTATGCATGATTTTATGTATGAACAATATTTATCATATGAAGTATGTTCACCTGTTGTAGGTATTGTGGGTTTCATTCATTGAAGAGTCTTCTCTTTTGTTGGTGCATGGGTGCCCCTAGGATTTATCTTGTTAGGAATTCCATGGATGAACCCTTCAAAGTGACGACTATGGGTTCGTTGAATCAGATTCGAGCTCAGGGCTTTAATCTTTTTTGAAGAGGGTCTGGATGAGTCATTGATCCTGATCCAGATCCATGTAGGCGATGATCGCTTGGAAGCTATGATGTATTGTACCTTTCCGAGGATGAGATGATGAATTTGATATTTATTTGGTTCTAATTTTTGCATAGACCACCCTTACAGGGTTTCAATCTATCAAACATTGTCTTAATTTTTGCCTGGACGACCATTTCAGGTTTTCAATCCAACAGACTCATATATTTTTTTTATTTTTTCATTTTTTGGATGTTTACTTGCTATATTCTACCATTTTCATGCAAGCAATCAAGATAAACATATGCATAAAGATTCAGCAATAATGACAGTTCATTGATGAACTTAACAGGGGTACAAATGTTTCAAATGATTTGACTCCTATCATAGATTAGCCCTTTCAAGATTTTTAACCAATGTGGTTCTCTCGATGTCCTAAGTTTTACCTAAGCCCCCCTTTTCAGTTTTGAACTTAACAGACTATTTTTTTTCTATTTTGAAAAGAGGCCCTAATTTTTGCTCAACTAGCAGAGTGGTAATTGACATGCTGATTACAAATTTATTTTTTTGTTGGTATTGATTTTTACTGATTTATTTCTTTCACCTATGTGTGATAACGATTGTGCCAGTCTTGGTTGATTTGATTGATAGATTGATTACCGTCCATGTCCACAACTTTAGTTGTTGTCTCGTTCAACATTTCTGATCGATTGGTTAGTGCTCATGTCGCTTTGCTAGCTTGAGATACATGCAATGATGAGTCTCAGTGCTTGATCATTAATGTTTCATTATGAATTCAAATGTTTTTTGATGATAGGTGATATGTCAGGGAACAAATCCGATAGTTTGATTCCATTGAGGATGGACAATTTATGTCCAATGGTATAATGATTACCCCGCAAATGGTAGTGAGCCGTGCGAAGAAGTTGTTGAAGTACTCAATGATCTGAATCCTTTTTGTTTTTGTGCTGATAGTTTAACTCTTTTGGGGAGCTTCAATTTCCTTTGGTCATTTTGACTTTCGCTTGGTTTCACCACAAATGGTGGTGAGCCGTGCAATGGAGTTGTTGACATGCTCAATAAGTCTGACCCCTTCTTTCTGTCACCAGTTATTTGACTTCAATTTGCTTTATTTATGTTTTGGGCTTATTCTGGCTTCGATCATTTTAACCTTTGCTTGACTGATTTAATAGACGTTTTGTGTTTTGTTCTATTTTGGTTTCGGTCACTTCGACCTTTGCTTGACTGATTTAATAGTTAATGAACATTTCATGCTTGGAGATCTTTCTGTCATTCTTACATCTTTAGAGGATGAGGCAAATGCTATCGCATGTTGTCTAAGTACATGTGTTTATCTCTCACTCTCCTTCAAGAGTCAAATCATTTAAACTTGTATGGGATCCATTTATACCCAAATTAATTTTATAACATGATGTGTCACATGTGCTAAAAACATTATGTATATATTTATGAGAATGCGTGATGTCAATCAATAAAATATCAAGCGAGTAAACAAAGTTTGATTTATTGAAAAATTCAAAAGCCTCGTGGGCAAAGTTGCTAAAAGGAACTAATTTATTACATCATCATGTGGTTATCTTCTGGACCTAGTGCCCCACAGATTTGTCCATGGATATAAAGTGCTCCATCCTATCCGCCTTCTCAAACACTTCTTGATAGCTTGAAAATATGTCTAACCCAAACTTGTTTCTGTATGATGGCAGTGCGCCATCCAGAAGCTTGGTTATCATCTCAGGTAGAGTTAAGTGAGCCTGAAGCCTAACCTATGTGGCCATCCAACGCCCATAGTAAGATTTGAAGCTCTCACCCTACTCTTTCCTCATAGCCTCTAAATGTTGCATTCTGGTTTCCATTTAAGTGTTGAAACCATAATTCCCCATCATAGCCTGAGAAAGACTATTCCAATCTATAGCTACTTTTAGCAGAAGGTGACTATACCATTCATTGACTGGGTGGCCCAAGGTGATGACGAAGAGCTTAGCCATCATCCATTCACTGACCCTTAATGCCCTCGTCATTGTTTGGTAATGTGTTAGGTGAGCACGTGGATCTCCAGAGCCCACATACTTTTCAAACTATGGCATCGCAAAGTTTGGTGGTAAGTTGTCTTCATCCCCGATTATCAGCTGCGCAGGGTATGTGTTCATTAGATGCCCATCGTGAGTTGCCAAGAACTGTTACCATAATTTTGACATGTTTGGTTGTTGGAGGATAGCATTCCCAGTGCTTGGATAAATGCCATATTGCCCTTAGGGAATTGCCTCAAAATTGGGCAGTTGAGGGGTAGCTGAGAACTCTGAGGTGAATGGTGTGCTCTAATTAGGAATAGGTTGTTGGGCTACTCCTTGATAAAAAGTTCTTGATGTGAACATTGGCAGAGTAGGATGACTTTGTCCCTCCCCGAACTGGTAAAAGGTAGTAGGAGTTGGGTGCACCATATGTGAGGTAGAAGGTCCCCCTATTCTAGGTTGAATGGTCGGACCATCATTATTAAGGGTGATCTCTGGGTTGGATGCCACATTATGAACCCTCCCGATATGCTGACTAATAAGCGATTCCAATTGGACGTTATTTGCGAAGGCGTTCAAAATAGCTGCGATCTCGGCGCTCATCGATGACTAATGTGTCTGCTAAGAGTTTTGTTCGGTAAGAAAGGGGTGATCCTAACTAGCAACTTCGTCTTGTGGATTGGCCATGCTATCAAGATTGAAAGTTGCACATTGAACTGAATCTGAATCGGAACCCGAGTCTTTTGATAAGTGTATAATTACACTTATTATCAATATAATTTTACACACTAAACGCTATAATTTAAGTCATTTTTATACTTCATATAAAAGATTTCACGTGGTATGTAGTTGTTTTTGGTGCAAATGTAGATACTAGGTAAATCTTGGGAGTAAAATGATCAAAAGTGAAATTCTATGTAAAAAGAGTGAAAAAGGTGCCAAAATATGCGTGGAACTTAAAGATTTGGCTTAAGATCGAAGCTGTCAAAGATCGGTGAAGTTACAAGAAGAATTTTGAAGAACAACACAATTCACGGTTGTGATAACAATTCGTGATCATGACTTGATGCACTTCAGAAGTAGATAATTGTCAAACAAATATTCACGGTCATGACTTGTATATTGTAGTCACAACTGGGATGGTTTTTGGGTCAAATCTTCTTAACTACCAACAGCCAGATAAGAATGATCAACCGCCATCAACTACCAAGGAAAAGACACTTACTAGAAGTCAACCAATCATGAATATATGCCTATCCATTGTGGATAAGATTAAAGCTTCTCAACCAATCACAATGAAGTGATGCAATCTTTTACCAATGGACACAACTCTTCATTTTGATAGACTCAACCCTTCAAACTCTATAAATAGGGATCCAAACCTCACAAATTTTGTGGCATTGGAATTAGAAAAAGTGAGAGATATATTGTGTGCATCAATAAAGAGTGAAATTATTTAGTTTTCGCTACATTCATAATTGTTAGTGAGAAAATGTTTAAGTGATTCGAATCCTTGTTTCAATAACTAGATTTTTCTACATATTAGAGCGATTGTTGTATAAGTGTACTTGAAAATCACTTATCAATAAAAGTTTTCGTTCTTCAACATTTGTTTGTTTGATATTCACAAAGAATAGCATCCTAGTGGAGGTTCTGTATAGGCCAAGATCGAATTCAAAGTAGATGCTGGAATTGCAGGAATTGACGACTCCCATTAAAGAGTGGATACGGTTTGATCAACTTTAGCTTTCACTTGCATACCTTACAACTTATTGCGGGAATACTTTCTATTTCAAAGTTTATGATATGTCTATGTGTCATAATGCGTATTTCATGTTGAGTCTTTTATATTAATCAAGTTATATGCCTTTGAGTTAACTTTAAGAGTAGTTTTGGGGCAGATTGTGTATAATCACTGGATCAATGATATTAACGTTGTTTAGTGAGCTAACATTTTTGTAATGGTAACGTGCTAAACGTGGCTATGTGAGAGCAACTTGTACTAAGCATAGTAATATTGTTGTCCAGGTTTATATAATCGTCTTAATTCGTTTGCATTAGATTTAGAAAAGACATTTCATGTGTTGCTCTGCGGTGAATCATTGAACATCTGAGTGTCTAAAACCGATTATGTAAAATTAGTCTAGTGAACATAATAACTTTGTTGAACTTGCATGATTTCTTTACTATACCTATTTCGTAGGAAAAATCTTTATATTTAGAATCTCTAGTCTTCCATACATATATCTATCCATTCTTCATTTTAATCCTCTTAACTAAAATCCAAAAATATTTTATTTTCTTTATTTTGTTTTTCTTGTTGATCTTCAGAGCTAGTCATTCCCTGTGGGATCGATATCTTTTAAAACTACATCATAACTGTATACTTGTAGTGATCACCATTTTTCTATTTAGATAAGCAATAGTGACAACACCTGTTCGTATTTTGAACTTATATCTTTTCGGTAGGAAAGTGGGAGACAAGGTTTTTGGCTTCATTATTAAATAAAAGAAATCCTAGGAGTTATTAGAGTTGAAACCTTGTGAATAAGTTTTTGGCGCCGTTGCCGGGGAAGGTAAGTGCGTTTTAAAGATCAAATTACCGGAGAACAGGTAATTATATTTTACATATTATTTAAATATTTGTTTTTATTTTCCCTATTTATATTTTCTTGTTATTAACATATTTTTCTTGCTTATTCATTGAGTTTTCTTTCTAGCGTGTGCATGCCAAGTACGCTTAGTTCGGGAGAAAGTTTGGCATCTTTCGAATCAGAAATAAAATGATTTGGTAGGACAAGAAGACGAAAATATAAGAGACAAGAAAGAGATATGGCTAACAATCAAGACCAAGTCGAAAATCCAAACCCAAACCCAAATCCAAATCCAAACTAGGATCAACCTCAACCAAGGCTCATGGATTATGTTATTCCGACCATCAATGGTAACAATCAAGGAATTGCTCGACCACCAATTGATGCGAATCAATTTGAAATAAAACCAGCATTACTTTAAATGATTAGCAACAATGTGCAATACTATGGTCTACCCAATGAAAATCCAAATTCTCACATTGCAAACTTTTTAGAAGTCTATGATACTTTCAAAATGCCCAATGTTTCTGAAGAAGCAATTAAACTCCGCTTATTCCCATTTACACTCCATGATAAAGCGAAAGTTTGGTTGAATTCATTACCCCAAATTCAATCACTACCTGGAACCAATTAGCCTAAGCCTTTCTAACTAAATATTTCCCTTTAGCAAAAACCGCAAGACTCATAAAGAAATCACTTCCTTTACCCAGAAAGATAGTGAATCCTTATAAGAAGCGTGGGAACGTTATAAGGAACTTCAACGAGTTTGTCCTCATCATGTTTTACCTCATAATGTTATTCTGCAGTCTTTCTACTATGGAATAAATTATGCAACAAGAGGAGCAATTGATGCTATGGCTGCGGGATCTCTAATGAAGAAAACTAGTCAAGAAGCTTTTGAACTTTTGTAATATATGGCAAGTAACAATAGTATGTGGCCAGTGGAAAGAGCACAAGTAAGTATTACTAATCCTACTCATTCACATGCTGCATCT
>CATIWQ010103433.1:0-25450 GCA_949673415.1 Euphorbia schlechtendalii | reverse complement strand
ACCTGGACAACATCAATACTATGCTTAGTACGGGTCGCTCTTACATAGCCACATTTAGCAAGTTACCTTTCCAAAAATGCTGGCTCACTAAACAGTGTTATATCACAGATCCAGTGATTATACACGATATTGTTAACCCCGAAACTACTCTTAAAATTAAGACAAACGCATATAAGTTGATTAACATAAAAGACTTAGTATGAATTACCCATTATGACACATAGACATATCATAAACTTTGAAATATAAAGTATAAGTAGAAAGCAAAGCAAAGTTGTAAGGTATGCAAGTGAAAGCTAAAGTTGATCAAACCGTATCCACTCTTTAATGGGAGTCATCAATTCCCGTAATTCCTGCGTCTGCTTTAAATTCGGTCTCGGCCCGTACAGAACCTCTATTAGGATACTATTCTTTGCGAATATCGAATAAATGAATGTTGAAGAATGAAAACTTTTATTGATAAGTGATTGGCAATTACACTTATACAACAATCGCTCGAATATGCAGAGAAATCTAGTGATCGAAATAAGGATTCGAATCACTTATACATTTTCTCGGTAACGCTCATGAATGTAGCAAAAACTAGACATTTTTACTCTCTATCTATGCACACACTATGCACTCTTTTTCCACCCCTTTATTCTGCACTCCAATGCCACCTTTGCACTTTGGTGTTGCACGAAATTTATGAGGAAATGAAGCCCTATTTATAGAGTTTGAAGGGTTGCGTCTATCCAAACGAAAAGTCACATCCATTGGTGAAAGATTACATCTCTTCAACGTGATTGGTTGAGAGGCTTTGATTCAATCCACAATGCATAGGCACCTTTTCATCATTGGTTAACTCCTGATAAGTGTCTTTTCATTGGCAGTTGATGGCGGTTGATGGTGGTTGATCATACTTATCTGGCGATTGGTAGTTAAGAAGATAATACCAGAAAACCGTCCATGTCACGACCGCGATGTACATATCGCGACCGTGAACCTTTGATTGGTAGATTTCTATTTCTGAAGTGAACAGGTCACGACCGTGAATTGAGTTTTCTTCAGAAATCTCCTTGTAACTTCACCGATCTTTGACAGCTTCGATTCTAAGCCAAATCTTCAAGTTCCACGCATTATTTTGCACCTTTTTCACTCTTTTTTCATAGAATTCCACTTTAGTTCATTTTACGCCCAAGATTTACCTAGTATTTGCATTTGCATAAAAAACAAGTACATACCATGTGAAATCTTTATATGAAGTATAAAAATGACTAAAACTATAGTGTTTATTGTATAAAATTTATATAATAATAAGTGTAATTATACACTTATCAGACATCCGACACTCAGCCCATAAAGGGCAATAATATATCCCACACATTACTTATGAGATGTTCATTCAACGCCCAACTCATAGCCCACACGGGACGATCACACATGACACATAGCCCGAACAGGATAAATACCTACCCAAATCATTTTTCCTACATCACGTGATGTCCTTACTGACATCTGAACCTATGCCCGCATGGGGAGAACTTATTTCAAAAATCTTACATTACCAAATCTTCAAGGGTATATACTTAATACCCGAATCATCCTCCCACATGGGGCAAAGATTCATGTATCACCACATACCCTCAAATAGCGATGACCACATAGGTGTCCAAAACTCCACCCTAATTGGGTAAAAATAACCAAATCATTCATTAGATAGCTACATACGGTAGTTGTTTTTGTTTCATTAGGGTATGTTACACTGCTTACCCGAAATCAATTTGACCTCCTCATTCCATGAGACCTAGTCATAGTACAAAATCTCAAACTATTGACCTATTACCATATGGATAACTTGGTCACCTCACTTACACCACTCATATCACGATGTCACACATACATCGTACAGATCTCAAATCCAACCCTAGATGTTGGATTTTCATTTCCACTTGTTTTTATTTTTACCTAACGATTAACCTATTTATTTCAAATGGATTGACAAACATATTATTCATCTCACATCATGGCATGCTAACCCCTTGTGAATGTAGCCATAAAATTTAACATCTCACGCGTTTCTCGCATCATGAGTCATGTCATGAATCTCAAATGCATGATCTGATCTTCTATTTGTGTATCAAAGTGGCTTGGAAAAGGTCTGCTCGTCATTTGGTCCGCATTTCTTCAATCGTGGCCAATCTGAGGGGGTTCCATACACTGACTCAAGTGCGGATTCGGGTTTTAATTCAAATTCATTTCAACATACGTCTTTCATGGCTAATCCACAAGAAAAACGTGAGAGGGAAGATCACCCTATCCTTACGGGATAAAACTCTCAGCAGACACATTAGTCATCGATCAGCGCCATGATCGTAGCTTCCTTGAATGCTTTTGCCAACAGTGAATAGCTAGCATCGCTCATTCACCAGCATGCCGAGAGGGCCCAGAATACATTGTCCATCCTGGAGGTCACCCTAATCCAATTAGATGACCTGAAACAGGGCAACCTCCTACCTCTCATGTAGTGAAATCAAATCTTAGTGCCTTTTATCAGTTCGAGGCAGGACAAAGTCAGCTGAACCAAGCTCAGTTTGGGGAGCCAGGATTTAACTTCGCCAATCCTTTCCCGTAGCAATCTTGTAACCAATTCTTCCAGGGGAAGCCTGGCTAGCCAAAGTTCGCACTAGGACCTTTTTATCAAGGAATGACCCAATAGCCTATTCCTATCTAGAGAATGTCAGTTACCTCATAGTTCCGGGCACCTCAATTGCCCAATTTTGTAGCATTTCCCCAGGGACAATATGGATTTTATCCAAACACTAGGAACGCCATCCTCAAACAACCAGGCATAGCGGAATTATGGCAACAATTCTTGGCCACCCACAATGGCCACCTAATAAACACATACCCTACATAACTGATAGTTAGGGATGAAGATATCTTGCCAAAACTTCATAATGCTACATTTTGAGAAGTACGTAGGATCTAGAACCGCATACTCACTTAACGCATTATCAGACGGTGATTAGAGCATTAAGGGTCAGCGAACGGATGATGGCTAAGCTTTATATCATCACCTTGGGTCACCCAGTCAGCACATGGTACATCCACCTTCCGTTGGACATAGCTATTGATTGGAATAGCCTTGCTCAGGCTATGATGGGTCATTTTGGTTTCAACTCTCAAATGGAAACCACAATGTAACTTCTAAAGGTTATAAGGCAAGAGCAGGGTGAGAGCTTCAAATCCTACTATGCGTGTTGGATGGCCACACAAGTCAGGCTTTAGGCTCACTTAAGTCTACGAAAGTGATGACCAATCTTCTGGATGGTGCACTACCATCATACAGGAACAAGTTTGTGTCAAACATCTTTTCGAGCTATCAAGAAGTTTTTGAGAAATCGGATAGGATGGAGCACTTTGAATCCATGGACACATCTGGGGGGCGCTAGTATCGAAGAATAACCCATGATTGATGATGTCATAAATTAGCATTTAGCTACTTTGCCCATGAGGCCTTTCAAATTTTTAATAAATTGAACTTTGATTACTTGCTTGATATTCTGTTGATGACATCATGCATTCTCATAAGCATATACATAATGTTTTTTAGCACATGTGACACATCATGTCATGAAATTAATTTGGGTATATATGGATTCCCCATAATAAATTCAAATGATTTGACTCTTGAGAGAAAGTGAGAGATAAACACATGTACTTAGAAGACGAGTGATAGAATTTGCTTCATCCTACAAAGATGGAAGATTGATAGACAGATCTCTAGAAATGAAAAGTCCATTGACTATAACATCAGCCAAACAAAGGAATGAAGCACGCAAAAATCAAAAGGATTGAAGGCAGAATAAGACCAAAATGTCAACAAAGTAAATTGAAGTCAAATAATCGGTGCAATGTCGAAGATACAAAGAAGGGGTCAAATTGTTGAATAACTCCATCGCATGACTCACTACCATATGTGGGGTAATCATTACACCATCGAACATAAATTATTCACCCTCCATGGAATCAAGCTATCATATCTAATCTCCGACATATCACCTATCATTCGAGAATAATTGAACTCAAAAGGAAACGTTGATGATCAAGACACATCATCAAATACACCTAAAGCTAGCAAAGCGGCATGAGCACCAACCAATTAATCAAAAATGCTGAAAAAGACAATAACTAAAGTTGTGGACATGGATGACGATCGATCTACAAAGTCTTGCACAATTGCTATCACGCATAGGTGAAAGAAATAAATCGGTAAAAAGTAGTACCAATAAAAAATATATTAGCCTATAAATTAACACTTGGTTAGTTGAGAAAAAATTAGGGCTTCTTTTCAAAATAGAAAAAGAACAGTCCATTGAGTTGAAAACTCGAAAAGGGCAGGCTTAGGCAAAACTTAGGACATCAAGAGAATCACATTGGTTAGAAAACTTGAGAGGGCTAATCAATGGCGGGAGTCAATTCATTTGAAACATTTATACCCTTGTTAAGTTCATCAATGAATTGTCGTTTTTATTGAATCTTTATGCATATGCGTATTTTGATTGCTTGTATGCTAATGGTAGAATATCGTAAGTAAACATCCAAAAAATGAAAAAGTAAAAATAAAAAAATGCGTTTGCAAGATTGAAAACCTGAAAAGGCGGTCCAGGCAAAAATTATGATAAGGTTCGATAGATTGAAAACTCGTAAGGGCAGTCTATGCAAGAAAGTATCAAATTCATCATCTCTTCCTCGGAATGGTACGTGACATCATATACCTCCAACACTTCAAATCAATAGCTTCCAAGCGATCATCACCACCACAATGCAGAGTCAATGACTCATCTTGATCTTCCTTAAACAAGATTCAAGCTCTGAACTTGAATCTGATTCAAGGAACCCATGGTCGTCACTCTGAGGAAGTCATCCCCAACAAGACAAATGCTAGGGGCAATCATGTACCAACAAAAGAAAAGGCTCTTCAATTGATGAAGCACACAACACCTATAACATACGAATATACATCATATGATAAAAATTATTCATGCATAAAATCATGCATACGTTACATTTGCATCACATCATTTACAGGTAAAGATGATGCCAAACTAGGGCAACACAGTCCTGGTAAACAAGAAACTCCACTTGAGGAATCTACACACATCAAGAAGGATGATGGCCCACTCAAGCCTAAAGTCAACAAAACAACATTGCATCACAAAAGCCTCCTAAAATAATAGAGCAATTTTTGGTACATCCCCAAATTTCCATTAAACTTATTTATTCATCATGTTTTAATTTTTGATTGAAGGGAAAAAATTTTTGCTTTCCATAAACTCAATCAAATAATTAAAAAATTCATCATAAAATGTATTAACATCATACTTTTCTCTGATTTGTCATAGGAAACAAGTCAACATCCTACTAAGGAAATTCAAAATACAACCGAAGAAGGATTTATATATGTCAAAGATTGAACAAAGAAACAGTCTCTTCCCCTAATCGAAGAAAGAAACGATTGGATATTCCCCACCAGGATTGTCTTTGAAACATATTCAGGCACCCATCATTCTAACAAACTTGCAAGGGGCACACGATAATCGCATCCGAAGAAGGAAACTGTTGCCAACTATTACAGGGATGCCATAGAAAGTAAAGGTCGATCCGGTTGTAAGGGGTATCAAACACCAAGGGATTCCAAAGAAAGAAATGGGCAATCTCGTGAGGACACGGTGCCTGAAAGGAAGGCCCATGTCATCACTAATCGGGGGCATAAAAAACACCAGCCGCATCGATCAGGTATTTTCTCAATCCCTTCGCTCCATTTCGTGTGATCATACTCGTTTACAACCAGCAATCATCACACGAGGGACAACTGTGAGCATGGGATTTTGTACCAGCTCGTGTGTTCAATGATGATGGTTTTTCGGGATTCTTATCCTTGAATTACACAATTTTCGATTATTTGAAGATCTTCGAATATGAATGTTCCTCATTACTGAGTTGTGTTAAAGACTTAAATTATTTTAAGATAATAAAAATTTGATTAATTGATAAATAAATTTTAAAAACATAATAATAAAAATAAATAAAAAAATAATCATACAGAATTGGGCTAGCCCCGACCCGAGCCCTATAAGTATCCGGGACTTTTTGGATTGAAGGTGGCCGAAATTTAAGAGAAAAACTCTATTTTTCAAAAGTAAAAACACTGACAAATACTTCAAAAATATTTTCCTTCAAGAATTCTTTGAAAAATTCGGATTCAAAACATGTTTGGATTCCGAAACTTCTGATTTCAAATCAACTTTCTTTGATTTCTTTTTCTTCTAAAATCCTTAGATATTCTCGGGTCTAAAATAAATTTAGAACCCGAGTCTGATTATCTTTTGGATAAACAAACACTTATTTTCCATTCAAACAACAACTAAAAAAACAAACGAGGAACGCTCCGGGGGATCATACAGATACGCCGAAGTAGATTCATGCCAAAATGGTAAGCCTCTGAGTTCCTAGAATTGTGGATTCTGCGCTCATCGTCTATTTCTTCTTCTTCTAATTTTATCTGTGGACCTAAAATTTTTGTTATTATTCTAAATGTTGTAATTTTCCTTCATCTGTAATTTCTTTATTAATGGAAATTCATGTTAGGATACCCCCACGAAGGGAATACAAATTATTCCTGCATAACTGGCCTCACACTTTGCCATGCAGTCATTTTCACTAATAAAAATTGAGCAACATATGTGTAAATATAAAATGAACCATTTTTTTATTTAAAATAAGAACTTTAAACCATCGATATTTTAATTAGGCCACACGAGCCTTCTCAAAATCAAATCGAACATACGTGCAAATATTGTGCCATATCTCATGCTAACCTTTCTGGATGTAGGTTAGATGGATGCCTAGGATTTTATTTTCCTTTGGGTATTGCAAATATTATTTTTGGGAAATGTAATTAATATATTAGACAGGCAGTTGCATCCCCCGAGGTTATGTAACCTTTAATCTTTACTTTTCCACATTTATTTACCGCTTTGTTTATGGATTTACTACTTTCTGCACATACGTTAAATCATGCATAATAACTTCAAAATGACTTAAGTGCGAATATGCATAATTAAGGAATACGATTATCTACAGATGTACTATAATTTGATCCAATAAGAAATAAGTAACTTATCCCGGACCCAAATCTCTATGTCTTAGAAGGTCGTCCCCCGGATGTTAAGCCCCACAGACTTTAATTCTAGGAAAGAGCTCATCCAGGTTACGAAGCCACACTAATAGATGACGGATTCGGGTTTTACCAATCTAAAAATATTTTCTCTTTCTCAATCAAACTTCTTGGGTACATGACCTAGTACATTTTTATTTTCAACATAAATACCGCGGTGGACCGTGCCTCTCATTCTCCATGCGCTCTCGGCCCATCGCTCCATGTCGTCTACTCATAGCTAACTTCTCCCCCTTTGAAATCTAGCCCTTCACAATTTGTTCGAGGCACAGATTAAAGGCATCAAGGGTAGCTTGGAAGTCCTCTTACTGGCTAATGGTCTTTGGGGATATCTCTTGCTCCAACTACTACTTTCCTTTGGAATTAAGGAACTCTTGATCAGTTAGCTCGCTAAGAAGAAGATGATGACATTTGGACAAGTGTGCAATCTGGTCAAAACCTTGGCATGTGAACTGTTTAAAACATTGAAGCAGAGCTCTGAAATCTACTGCAGACAGTGTGATCTTTACTTGCGCTTCCATATCAAGAATTTTGGGTTCGATAGAAGATGTACACCAGGTTGTGTAATCTATATATTTTACATCCAATTCACCCATCCTGATCAGAGTTCCAACATTCTTCTATAGGTCTTCTACCTTTGACTTGATGACATTTAGCTTTGAATGAATGGTCATACCGATCTTAGGGTAAAGAGATTCAGCAAGAGGCAGACTTGGAGTTGGAATCTCAGAAAAGATCTTCCCCATGGCATTGATAAGAAATTTCTGCAAAGAGGAGATCTTGGCGTATGTGTTTTCATTAACTTCTCCACTTGAGTCTATTTTGGTGTGGAGAGAGTTGAGATTTACCACAAGCTACTTATCCACCTTTGAAGATATATCCATCAGTAGCTTCACCATTTGGTCTTGCTTATTTTCATGATTCATAAAGAATTTGGACATGGTCTGCAAAAAACTTTGCTATGCTATGGCCTATGTCCTTAATAGTTTCAACTTCTTTGAGTAGATTTTCCATTTTCTAGTTGTTGTTCCTTTTTATTTTGGCTTTCTCCTCACTAAGATTATGGAGCTGTGTCACTTGAGTTTCCGTATTGGAACTCAAGGAACTCAGCTGCTTAGTAGTAGCATCCACACTACCCTTTATTTTTCCTACAACAGAGTTAGCTAATGTAGTTTACGTGGGGATAGAGGAGATGGCTACCCCAAGCTGGGCTATAGACTCCGTCACGCTGGTTAGGATCATAGCCATCTTGTCAACCAAACTCTTAGTACTCTCTTTTGCCAAGTGATTTTGAATAACAAACAAACTACCTTGAATCTTCTCAAACTCTTCAAAGTAGAGAGATTCAGAAGGCAAGCTTGTGTGATTTTTTACCTTAGGCAATTTATCCTTAGGTGTGGATGACAAGCCCATCAATTCCTAAGCAAGTAGCAAATTACTAACTACTCCATCTAACTCAATGTAAGTTTTGAGTGCTGGGAATTTCTTCCTTGCCAGCATCTTATCTAAGCTAAGATAGATGCATTAGCCAAGTCCTCTTGGACTGGCTCCCTGATAGGTTAAGGTACTTCACAGGCTATAAAATTTGCCTCAGTATCCTAACCACTTACTTTTCCTTGCTGAGCGTAGTTCTAAATTTTAGGAACTTCCCTAACCATAGGACTTAGAGGAGTAGAAGATGGGTTTGAATTAGAGGTAGATTTAGAGGTATATATAGTTAAAGAAGTAGGGGGAATGGTTTTGGTTTTCTTGAGTGGAATAAAAGGTACAATGGTTGTACATGTAAGTGTTTATGTTTGGGTTTGTACAGGAGAAGAAAGGGTTTGTGTATTATTTACTAGAGAAGAATTAAGAGAAAAAGAATAATGGCTTTTGGTAGGAGAGGAAATATGAATGGGAGAATTTTGGTTATTGACAAGAGAGGAAGGAATATGAACAGGCGAATTTATAGTGTTTGAAGGAGGAGGAGAATTTTGTAGTTGGTATATCAGTATCTATAGGAGTAAAAATTGGGGGAATGGAAGGATTTACAGGAGAAGAGGTTTGAGGATTTACAGAAGAAATAGGGGTAGGATTTTAAGGAACCTCTTGGTTAGTTGTTTGGCCCAAGGATGGGCCAGCTTGAGGTTTCTCAAACTGAGTAGAGGTTTCCTCAGTTTGAGTGAATGAGGGTATGGGGATGTTGGGATCAGGAAGATCAGACTCTTCCTGATGGAGGGAAAAGGTTTCTCTAACATCCTCCTCGCTGCTCACCACCTGCACATTCTTTTGCAGGGGCCTGTTAGTGGTAGAAAGCTTGAGTTAAGTGCCCTTTGCTTTAGCAAAAATGTCATGAACTTAAGCAGCAACGCCATGACTTAAGGTGTCCTCATCCTTAGACCTCTTGGCCTCACCCAACTCATTTGATTCTTCAGAATATACCATTTTATGCTTTCTTTGGCATAGGGACTCATTAGCCTCAGTCATATCTTCTTTCTCCTCTTCCTGCTGCTCAGCTTGGATCTTGGCAAATAATTATCTCCTTCTGCATCTTCAAACTTTTTGGGTTTGATCAATGAATTGAAGGTTAGATAACTCATCATCCTACTGAGCTAACCTCATGTCATTATTGGATTATGAACATCATCAACCATGTTGGCTAGCGGATGGTTGCAATGAACTCTAATCTCTATTAGTAGACTTGTATCAATTGCTGGATGATCGACAATGGGTTGCTGAGGTGGAAGTTTATCTTTGCCATTGTTTAAATTGATTGAAATATCATCGTCATCTTTGACTTCCTCAGCTTTAGGTTCTTACGCTAGGTTGGGTAGCACAGAGAGTGGCATGCTGAGTGGATTTGCTTGCTAGGTTACTCCTTCATCTTCATCAGATGGTGTCTATCTACATTGTTAGTTTCATCAAAATCTACATGCATAGATTCCTCTAATAGGCTGGTTCTTTTGACATATATTTTATATACCCTACTGTTAGTTGAGTATCAC
Organism: Euphorbia schlechtendalii; assembly: GCA_949673415.1. NCBI lineage: Eukaryota > Viridiplantae > Streptophyta > Magnoliopsida > Malpighiales > Euphorbiaceae > Euphorbia > Euphorbia schlechtendalii. Next base: position 15,244 of record CATIWQ010103433.1, on the reverse strand, counting down.
AGAAAGATACCTTCATCAGACTTAGGATCAAACTTACCTAGTTGCTCTTTGGTGTTAAGAATAAAGCACCTACAACCAAATGATTTGAGATGACCAATCTTAAGCCAAAGTTCATAGGATGTTTTCTCTAGAAATGGGTGAATTAAAACCTGATTCGAGATATAACAAGCTGTGTTAATAGCTTCTCCCCAAAAGTACTTTGGTAGATTATTACCACTCATCATGGATAGAGTAATTTCAACTATAGTTCTATTCTTCCTTTCTACAACCTTATTTTGTTGAGGCATATAGGGAGAAGAGAAGTTATGGTCAATGCCATGCGTTGAACAGAATTCTTCAAAATAGAAATTCTTGAATTCAAGTCCATGATCACTTCAGATTCTACTGATTTTAGTTCTTATTTCCTTCGTTATCCGATTACTGAGCTTGACAAAAGATTGATATGTTTTGTCTTTGCTACTCAGCAATACTACCCAAGTTAATCTCGTGAAGTCATCCACAATCACCAATGAAAATCCATTATCACCCATGCTCATAGGCTAAACTAGGCCGAAAAGATCTAGGTGGAGGAGCTCCAACGATCGCTTATGTAGAACCCAAGTTAATAGTACTTCATAGTACTTTAATATTTTGAAAATAGCAAACTATCTAGGTTAATGAAATTAATTGAAAACTAAGTATACTCTTAATTAATGAAGCTGACAGAGTTTGTTTAAGGGAAAATAACTCAGTTTTGCTGAGTAATTAATTAAGTTATGGCTTAGTGTAGGAAAAGCTGAGTTTGTGTTGAGTACTACGTAGTTTAGAAGCATATCAACTCAACTATGCTGAGTTAGGTTTTAATTAAAAAGCTATTTTTCTTTGACACTGAATGATACAAGTGCTACTAACAAATTCTATGAGAAATGAAATATTCCTTAGATATTTTTCAGGAATAATAGGGTAGAAATTAAGGAAGATTTCCAGTGATCCTCACAAGACAAAAGGTGTCAGTACGGAATGGTGAGATTCCCTCACAAAAATCCAAACACAAAAGGAATCATCTGACATGCGCCATTTTCTAATGTCTCCGCGCCTCTGCCAACGTCAGCAATTCATTCAATCTGAAGATTCCACATTGCAATATCGCGCTCCTCTCTCAACCAACTTGCTTGAAGATAAAATGAGATTTTATTAACGGAATTTTATCGCACCTCAACGTTCAAATCTCTATATCTAAACGTCCTAGAATCTGTCTCCAACGGGAAGATTCGAAAGATATGAAGAGAAGAGAAATTGAAGAACAACGACCTCGAGAAGTTTGCAACGACTTCTTCACAAAGCTTCAAGTATAAATAGAAGACTGAAGAAGATGTTCAAACTTGGTGAATCACCTTGAATCTGTTATAGAGCTGAAAATCTGCAAAATTACTCCCAACTTAAAGAAATTCCAAACTCAAGTAATCAGCAAACATCGAATTTCAAATCTGTTTATAATAGAGAGAATTCCCTTAGATTTAACATTGTAAGTATTCAAAATTTCTATAAGTTGAATTTAGTTTGCAAACTTTTCATTTCAATCTGAGTGTATGTTTGGGAAGGGTACCCAAACTAAGTTGAACGATAGTTAGGAAGGAAGGTACTTTCTGTAAAACTATGTCTATCCGTTGTAAAGGTTTCTTCACCTAAGTAAGGAATGAACACTAGTGGATTAAAGCTTGGAAAAGGTATCCAGGGACTGAAGGTAGGCTCGGGGCCGAACCAGGATAAAATTCAGGTGTTGAAGTTCTAAACTTACGCTTTTAGCTTTTACTTCGTTTTGCTCATTCATCATCTCTCTGCTATTTGTTTTTGCTTGAAAAACCAATCGTTGTTGAGTCAAGCACTCAGTAGAAGATTGTAGATAAACTATGCTATTGAAGCTGAGCAGTTTATTCAGTTTTCATATCGCAACTCAGCATCCATACAGCATGCATATAAAAACTTAACTTAGCAAAACGAAATTTCATAAATCATTAAAAGTAACTAAGATTCACATTTATCCCCCTCTGTGGTTGTTTACAAGCTATGTATAGGACCAACAGCTTAGTTACTACGTGACTTATTGACTTAAAAAAATTTCTTAACTTGCTTACCTTGCTGGCAAGCTGAGCATAATTTATCGTTTTCAAAGCTGATGCTGGGTAAACCCATAACTAATTGCTTTTTGGCCAGTTTGGACAGAATGTTCATATTTATCTGACCAACCTTCTATGCCAAAGCCACGAGTTATCCTCCTTAGATACAAGACAGACATTAGTGGAGCTAGGGGATAAATAAACCATATAGACATTATTGATTATAGAAGCAAAGAGAATAGTTGAGTCAATCTTACAGCCAATAACTGAACATCCTACTGAGTCGAATGTAACCTTTCTACCTTTGTCACTAAGTTGGGCTACACTAAGCAAGTTAAACTTCAGACCTTTGACTAGAGTTCTTTGATTGAAAGAGAGACACCGACAGTGCCAAAGCCTACAATCTTGCCTTTTATGTTATCTCCAAAGCTGAAACTTCTATTTCTTTTACGCTCCAATGAGATGAACTAGATTTCATCTACTATCATATGCCTTGAGCATCCACTATCCACATACCACATTCGAGAGTCATCAACGGATCTAAGGCTCATCTACAAAACAATTACATTTTCTTAGGTACCCATGCTTTCGAGCTAGGTCCTTCCTTGTTACCAGTGCTTAAATTACTCTAGTCCTACTTGTCATAATAACCATTTTTATGCCTACACATTACTATGGCATGCCAAGCTTTCCCACAAAAACCACACACCATTTTTATTTTGGGCTGGTTTGCTTTCTTCTTTTTAGAGGAATTATTCCTCTTCGAATTGCAAGTTTGATTACTCGGAGGTTGACTATTGGCAGGAGGAGGATCCCGTTTCTTCTTCAAAGTTGTTATCTCAACAGTCAACTTATCTAATTACTTAGTGAGCTTGCTGGTTAAACAATCTTGATACTTAGTTTTTTCTTGAAGAAAGTAGATATCAAGAGATAAGGAAGTGACAATGTCTTCCAAATCATCACTTCTCCTCACTAGCTCCTTACTTGTTTGTCAGTTTCATAACATCAAAGAGAGCCTCCTGGGCGAATTCTTGAATATACAAGGGAATTTCAAGATGTACCTTAGCTTGAGGAGCCTTTCCCTTGTGCTCAGCTTTAGAGTTAACAGTGGTTTCATCTCTATCAAAGGTAGATGCTAAGCGTTCACCCCTTTGATTTTTGATAGCCATAAGATAGAGGTTGGCTAAATCATTTACTTATTCATCAGGCGACGAAGACTCCTTTGAAACACTCCATGTGGTAGCAAGTACCTCATTCTTCTTATTGAACCTCTTCTTAAATCTGTCCTTCTTCGCCTTTGGACAACTTGATTGGATATGGTCTTTTTCTCCATAGCCAAACATTAACTATCTTTGCTGTGCTCCTTCTTGGGTCCTGCCTTAGCTCCACCTCAGTGCTGAGTTGACTTGTTTTTAGCGTAAAACTTCTTCTTGTTGAACTTCCCATCCTTCTTCATGAAGCGTTTAAACTGCCTGGTCAGAAGGGCCATTTACTCATCAGAGTCATAGTTAGTGGACTCATAAGATGAATCTGCTTTCAGGATAATAGCTTTGCCCTCTCTTTTCTTACCTTGACTCCTTTTGGAGTTGTCAGAATACTTCCTCAAAGACATCTCATGAGTCAACAAGGTGCCTATAAACTCATTGTAGCTGTAGGTCTTAAGATCATGAGCCTCCTTAATAGCACTTTTTTAGGAGTCCCACTCAAAAGTAAGAGTGCGCAAAATCTTCTTTACGAGCTCCTCCTCGATGAACTCCTTTCCCAATCTTTTTAATTCATTAATGATGTTAATGAACCTAGTATTCATGCTTTGAATACCCTCGCTGGCGCCCATTGAGAACATCTCATACTCCCTCAGCATGAGATTGATCTTTGACTCCTTCACCTTATCTTTCCCCTCATAGGTAATCTCCAAGTTTTTCCAGATTTCCTATGATGTCTTATAGCCCAAGACCCTATTAAACTTAGTAAGATCTAGCGCATAATGTAAGTAGTTAATCGCTACGGCATTCTCCTTGAAAATCTTCATATCAGCATCCTCGTAGTCCTCTGGATCTATTGGAACACGAATTCCGTTCCTCACAATAGTGGGAACTCTAGGGCTAAGCTCGATCACGAGCCAAGCTTGCATGCTTTGCGATTAAATGATGTTTTTCATGTGGTTTTTCTAGAACATGTAATGATTACCATAAAAAAGAGGTGGCCTGGTTACAAACATTCCCACCTTTAGGAGAATTGCCTACCGTGGGTCAGAACTGTAGTTGTTATAATCAATTTATGGATATTTACTCAAAGATGGTTAGTCAATAAGTTGAGTATAGGCTCTAATACCACTTGTTGGTCCTTAGACAGCTTATAAACAATAATAGAGGGGGGTGAATGTGATTTTTGGTTACTTTTTTTATTTTATAAAAATTATTTAACCAAGTTAAGTTTTTAGGTGCGTGCTAAGTTATGCGTGTTGAGTTGGTCTAAAAACTTATAAACTGCTCAGCTTCGTTGGCACAGTTTATCTGCAATCGCTTGCTGAGTACTTTACTTAGCTTGGATTGATTTTTCAAGAAAGAACACTTAACGATAGAAAGAATGATGAATGAGCTGAGCTTGATAAAAGCTAAAATACAAGTTTAAAACTTCAACACTTGGTTTTATCCTGGTTCGACCCCTAGCCTACCTCCAGTTACCGAATTCCTTCTCCGAGCTTAAATCCACTAGTGTTCATTCCTTACTCAGGCAGAGTAACCTTTACAGTAAGTAGACACGATTTTACAAAAAGTACCTTTCTTTCTAACTACCACTCAACTTAGTTTGGCTACCCTCCTCAAACTGACACTCAGATTTGAAATGAAAGTTTGTGAACTGAATTTAACTTATAAAATGTTGAATCCTTACAATGTTAAATCTAAGTATTGATTCTCTCTATTACAAATAGATTTGAAATGGTTGTTTGCTGATTACTTGATTTTGGAATTTCTTGAAGATGGGAGTATTTGCGTAGAGTTTCAGCTCTTAAAGAAATTAGGAGTGATTCACCAAATTTGAACATATGCTCCAATCTTATATTTATACTTGAAGCTTTATGAAGTAGCCATTGCAAACTTATCCGTCCTTGATGTTCTTCAATTTCTCTTCTCTTCATATCTTTCGAATCTTCCCGTTGGAGATAAATTCCAAGATGTTTAGAGATAGAAATTTGAACGTTGAGGCATGATAAAATTCCATTGATAAAATCTCATTTGTCTTCAAGCAAAACGGTCTGAGGGAGAGGTGCATGAAATGCGACGTGGAATCTTGAGTTTGGATGACATTTGCTGATGCTTATAGAGGAGCGCGGAGACATTGAGAAGCGGCGCATCACAGAGAATTCCTTTTACCTTGGACTTTAGTGAGGAATCTTTGACATTCTGTACTGACACCTTTTTAAATTGAGAGGATCATTGGAAATCTTCTTTAATTTCAATGCTTTTTAACCTGAAAAACATCTAAAGAATATTCCATTTCTCACAGAAAATGTTAGCTTTACAAGTATCATTTTATTCTCTAAGTGTCAAACAATTCAGCCTTGAATTAATAAAAGCTAACTTAGCGCAGCTGAGTTGATATCCTTCTAAACTACATAGTACTCAGCATAGACTTAGCTTTTCCTACTCTAAGCTGTAACTTAATTAATTACACAATAAATTGAGTTATTTTTCTTTAAACACACTGAAGCCAGCTTCATTAATTAAGAGTATACTTAGTACTCAATTAATTTCATTATCCTTGTCAGTTTGCTATTTCCAACACATTTAAGTACTATGAAGTACTATTAACTTGGGTTTTAAACTAGTGTGTGGATCACTTGTTGCATATCGCATGTACCTCCCTCGTTCACACATATTTAAGGAGAGGCTTGGAGTGTATCGTAGTGCAACAAGAACCTTCTACATCAACAACTTTGCGACCGAACTCATATAGCATTGCCTTAGTAACTTCTCTTAGATTTACCAAAACATCTCTATGTACATCATGTAGTTTCACTCCTTAGAACCCTCATGGTGCCAAGATGACCCTAGCTTAGATTTAGAAGCCGAACCCTTTATTCCATGGGTGGCGTATGGTTGGAAGAATTGTATAATTGTGTGTGTGCTACGTGCTATGTGTTAATCGCTTTTCCATCCATTACATATGCAAATAAAACAACATCTCACACCATGTATATCACACTAACCATGGTCTTTTGTACAGACACTAATTTACGCATGCACTCATTTGGTATTCGACACTCTACGTAACTTGAGTCATGTACACAGCTCATTCATTTCACCACATCGGTGAGACCTTAATAAACATCAACATTACTTCATTCATTCATTTGCTTATCATAAGGGTATACCACATTATCTTATCAAAAAATAAAGTTCTCATTCAAGCATAACATAAGGATGTAATCGTGGTAAGGCTTACCACTCTTTCTTCTCATTTTCCCATTCTAACTCATTCTTTTTGGATACCAAATTGATCTCTTGACCTCTAATAAGCTAGGAAGAATCATTACATCTGCTTCATAAGAGTTCAACAAATCTTCTAGGATTTATGAATTCATAAGCATCAACACATGCATAATCTGATTCTTCTTATTCGACATTCAACGTGGGTTCATCCTAAGGAGTGTGTTGTTCGATTAAGAGTCATTCACGAAGATAGTTTATTTTTGTCTACAAGTGAGGGTCAATGTAAAGCATCAATCAAGCAGTTATTTTTTTGCAATTTAGTACCATGGTTAATCTGATTGAGAATGAGCAGCCATCGAACTTTACCGAACCCAATCAAGGGGGATGTCCTCCGCCCGATTTTGGGATGGATTGTGATGCTACGATGACAAGAATGCTCACTAGTTCGTAATTTCCTTATAGCTCTTCAAGCTTCCATGAGGGCACTTCTCGCCGAGTAGAGGAACTCTGACCAGATTTCTGAATCTGAGCTCCGTCCAGCTAATGGGTCCCGCCCCACTGCTATCCAAGGGCCTTCTCCATCTCTACAGGCAAATCCTTGTTCTCTCATGAATCATGGAAGTTAGTTTAACCTAGCAGTCGACTTGGGGCAGTTTGGAAACAACCTTCAGGGTCAGGGTTTGGGCCATCAGGGCCGATCAGTGGTGTATCCCTCTACTTTCTAGTATAGTGAGCCTGGGCTAGCCACACCCAATTCTTTTCTACAAGGGGTCTCTGGATCTACTATCAGTCCAATTAATGTCAATCCTTTTATGAATTCTTCTCCTACCTTTTTTAGTACAGGTTAGTCTTCCCTACCATCAATGCACAATCATCTCAAGGGTTCTCATCTCAGCCCTCATTACTACCCATTCATATGGCGCCTCAATTTTAGAACTCTTACATTGACCTAACTGCTTTTGGGAGTCAATTTTAGGGATTCCACCAGCCCTAGATTCAACCACAGTTCTTAGTGTCTCCTAGGGGCACTACTCATATCCAACATCTTATTTACAAGCCTACTACCATCAAAGCTCCTAACTCTAATCTGTTTGCTTAAGGGGTCGAGGGATTGTTTCCTCACAAAATCTCCCCCTAATTGGCAGGTCTTTGGTAACAATTCCTAGCCACTCAAGCTAGTCCTCTACATCCCTATCCCTAGTTGGCTGTTACTCATTGGGATGAAGACTAGGTCCTAGATAACTTTGTGATGCCCGAGCTAGTCCGTTACAATGGAGTGGGAGATCATTGCTCACATATTAAGAACTATCAAATAGTCATGAGAGATTGGAAGTAAAGTAATAAGATTCTTACCTAAATGTTCATAACTACCCTGGGGGTTTCAGTTGATGAGTGGTTTAACAATTATCCCGATGAAATAATAAGTGATTGGCCACTCCTATCTGAGACGTTCGTCGATCAATATGGTTTTAATAGCTAAATGAAGACTACGATCCAAAATCTTGAGGATGTGAGGTAAAGGCCTGGCGAAACTTTCAAATCCTACTATCGTAGGTGGATGGCTATGTAGGTCTTACTCAAAGATCGATTAAGTCTTTCTAAAATGATAGTTAAGTTGCTTGATAGTGCAATACCATTCTACAAGGTGTAAATGGGAGTGGATGAATTCTCGAGTTTTAATGAGGTCCTTGTGAAAGCTGAGAAGTTTGAGAGGATTCATGGATTAGAGTATACTGCCTGGGCCAGTCAACAAAAAACTTGGCATAGAAAATCAAACGAGGTATCTGTTGCTGCTCTCGCTCCCGTAAAACCTCAGTAGTCTAACCATCAGAAAGCAATCCAAGTTGTGTAGCTAGTTGAGGTTTTAATGGTCTAACCTACTGTGGACTTTCACCATGGCATCTCTCCCCGTGTTCCGAATTTAACCCAATTGTTTGCAAAGCTTCGAGAGCTCAAATTTCTTGATAATCTGAAACCCTTAGCAAAGTCGAACGAGTGGAAGAATTTCTGCACGTACCACGTGACTCAAGGCCCACCACGTTAACAATTGTGAACTCTTTCTACAAAACTTTCAAAAGTTAGTTGGGGAGAAAAAGATCCATCCCCCGGATTTAAAGCTGAACACCACATCTAATCCCCCACCTCAATTTGACAGCATGGTGGGGATGGTGAATTCGGGCATAACCCTTGAGTATGTGTTTCGTCGATTGAAAAGGGTAAGATAAAATGAAGTATTAGTTGAGTATGATCAATCCTTGAAGAATGTGAGCAAATTGATGATAAGAAAGACCTAGATAAACATCACCAGGGAATCTTGAGTGTTAAAGAGCCTGAGTTCCTCATGCCCCGAGTAGGATTGGATTTCGCTCCTCGTAAAAATGAAATAAGCACAAGGTGTTTACTTTTCATGACATGGCTAGTGTACACAATTTCAACAAAGACCTACCCAAGGGGTAATTTGAATCCGTAGATTGCAAGGGCTAGTCTTGGAAAGAATCAGAAGGGTCCACCTCAAACAATATGGATGTTACCTCTTTCTTTGATGCTTCTCTAGTCATCCTCACCTCTAATGCCGTGGTTACCGCTTTTGCTCCTATTAGTATCCTTATGAATGGCATCTTGATGGATACTACTCCTGTCATTGATCCTCATCATGTTGATCCCTTAAGCATGATTGTTGCTCCCACTTCAGTCATCCATGCCTCTGCCACTCCTTTCGCTCCTACTAGTGCCATCACTAAGCAAGACCCTCCGCTTGTGGAGGAAGAAGAAATTATTCTCATGTAATTTTCATTTTGATAAACTTCATATGTAAGACATATTATATTTATTAAATATCTAGACTTTGTTTTGCTTGTTTGATGTATTGCCTAATGGTGCCATGCATTCATATGAGTCTACACATAACATTTTTAGCATACATGATGTGTCTTTGCATGAAATTAACTTAGGTACAAATGAATCGTCTATATCTAATGATTTAAACCTTGGGAAAAAAGAGAGAGATTAAAAATGTGCTTAAACATCACATGAGCGCTTTTTTCTAGTCATATGAAGTCATGTCAAGTGTCAATAGAGAGATTGCAAAACATCATATTCTAACTGATCCAAAGTTCAAACCAGCAAAGCAAAAGTTGCGTTGACTGCATCTAAAGTAGACGTTGTGAAACAGGTCAAAGCCAAAGTCCCTCAAGGTTGTGATATCTTTGCCCCATCTGCAAGCCAATGTTGGAGATGTTAAAGAAGCTGTGAGCACGGGATTTTGTTCCAGCTCACGCGTTCAATGATGATGGCTTTTTGAGATATTTATCCTCGAATCACACAATATTTTGCCGTTCGACGATCTTCAAATGGGAGTCTTCCTCGTTGTTGAATTTAAAAGGTCTTTAATTCAGAAATTAATTAAAAATATATAAAAGTACATAAAACATCGTAGAAAACTAGATCCGGGGGCTCGCATCGCCAAAGGTGGGCAAAGAAAACCTCGCCAAAAGGCTTCGACAAGGCTGCCTTGCCAAGTTTTGGCGAGGCATATGCCTCGTCAAAGGGCTTGGCGAGGCTGCCTTGCCAAGATTGCCTCGCTAAAGTCTTTGGCTAGCTCGCTAGAGACTCTGGCGAGCTGGCCAAAGTCTTGGAGAGGGGCCTCGCCAGATTTTCTCCGGTGAGACCCCTCGCTGGAAAAACTTATCTTTTTTGGATTTTCAGGATTTTCCCTATAAATAGTCGGATCTTTTTCGATAATCGGGTCTCGAAATTTCAAAGAAAAATTCTCTTTCTAGGATAAAAAAAACACAGACAAATACTTTCTTTTCTTCTAACATTTTCTTGGATCCAAAACACTTTTGGATTCCAAAATTCTTCATCTTAAAATCAAATCTTCATCTATTTTTCTAAAAGTATCCTCAGATATTCTTGGGTCTAAAACAAATTTAGCACCCGAGTCTGATTATCTTTTTGGATAAATAAACACGTATTTTTCAATTAAACTATAATTAAGCCAAAACGAATGAGGAACGCTCCCGGAGATCAAACGGATACGTCGAAGTGGATTCACGCTGAAAGGGTAAGCCTCTGAGTTCCTAGAACTGCGAATTCCGCACTCATCGCCTGCTTCATCTCTTTTTGATTTTTATTTATGGACCTAGAAATTATTTTATTTACTTATTATTGTAAATGTTGTAATAATTATCTTCATCTCAATTTTCTATTTTATTTATTTAGTAAAGATATGTATTAGAATACCCCCACGAAGGGAATAAAAAGTATTCCTGGATAACATGCCTCACATTTTTGCCATGCGATCATTTTCACTAATAAAATTGACCAACATACGTGTAAATAAAAATAAACCAATTTTTTTTAAATTAACAACTTTAAAATCTTCGATGTTTTAATTAGTCCACACAAGCCTCGCGAAAATCAAATCGAACATATGTGATATCCCCTGTGTTGATGCAGGTTAGATGCATGCCTAGGATTTATTTTCCTTCGGGTATCGCATTTTAATCATTTTACTAGAAATGTAATTAATAGGTTAGAGGGCGGTTGCATCCCCCGATTTTTGGAAGCCTTGTAATTTTTATTTTCCGCATTTACTTTACGCATTTATTTACTACCTTGTGAATGGTTTTTTATTCCGCTTTGTGGATGGTTTATTATTTTGCAACACTTGAATCATGCATATAAAGTCCAAAAACGACCTAAGTACGAATATGCATAACAAAGAAAATACAATTTTCTGTAGATGTAATATAATGTGATCCAATGAGAAATAAGCAACTTATCCCGAACCCGAATCTCTGTGTCTTAGTGGGTAGTCCCCCGGACACTAAGCCTCGCAAGACTCTAATTCCTGAAAAGAGCTAATCCAGGTGGTGACTCTATACTAAGAGATGGCGGATTCGGGTTCAAACCAATCTAAAATTGCTTTCACCTTCTCTTTCAACCTTTTTCCTAGGTCCCCAACCCGGTGCACCTTTTTTCAAACACCCCGGTGGACCGCACCTATGAAATTGCGCCTCTCGGCCCACCGCTCCTTGTCGCCCACTCACAGTGGCAACTCCGTTGGGGATTTTTTCAAAAAACTTATTTTTCAAAGGTTTTAGATTTTGGATAAGTGCCAAAAATTATTGATCACATTATTCCATTTTCTCTTAATGATGACGTATTCATAAATAAAGCATTGCAATAGAGGGGATTAGCCCATAAGTCTAAGGTACCCCTATTACTGCGAAGCTCTCTCTTGTACTAATCTACCTCCATGAGAAAAGATAGTACTTGAGCGAGTGGAGCACTTGTTGCCATATCGCATGTACCTCCCTCGTTAGAACCTATTTGAGGATAGGCTTGGAGTGTATTTCAGTGCAATAAGAACCTTCTACATCAGCAACCCATTTATAAACCCTCATGTAAATAAGCCATAGTCATTTTCCCTAGGTTGTTACCCAAACACACGATCATGCATTATATTTTTCTGCAGGTGTGCTCCTTAGTATCTTCGTGGTACTAAGATGAACCAAACTTAGGATAGAGACTAGCCAAAAACCCTACACGAGAGAGTTTTATTGTTGGAAGTTTGGACGTTGCATGCTATGTGCTATGTGTATACTACTTTCAATTTGTCAATGAACAAATGTCATGCTAACCACAAATTATTGTGCAGACACTTAAACACACACACTCATGATATTAAATGTACATATCATGATACCAAACCATTATCACATACACTTAGGCACAGTTGAAACTTTAGATCGTGTCACCCTAGGACAACATAAAACCACTTACGAACATCACTTACCCCGTTTCATCGAGATGTCCACTTGACATCCCGCTATAAGCCTGTATATGGAAAACATATCTTTCTTTTACTGCATGATGTCCACATGACATCCGATACTTAGCCCACAAGGGGCGATAATATATCCCACACATTACCTTTGAGATGTACACTCAACATCCAACTCACAGCCCTTCTAGGGCAATTATACACACCAAAAGCCCAAACGGGGCAAATACCTACCAAAAACTATTTTTTCCCTCATTAAAGGATATCCCAGTTGATGTCCTAACCTAAGCCCACATGAGGCAAACTTACTTCGAAAGTCTTACCTTACCAAATCTTTAAGGGTATACGCCTCATACCCGAATCATTCGCCCACACAAGGTAATAATTCACGTATCACCACATACCCTCAAATAGTGATGACCACACAGGTATCCGAAACTCCACCCTAATTGGGCAAAATAACCAAATCATTCATTAGGTAGCTACATACAGTAGTTGTTTTCATTTTATTATGGTATGTCACACTGCTTACTTGAAACAATTTTGACCTTCTCATTCCATGAGACCTAGTCATAGTACAAAACCTCAAACCATTGACCTATTACCACATAGGTAACTTAGTGACCTCACTTACATCACTCACACAAACATTGTACAAATCTCAAATCCAACCCCCGTTGTTGGATTTTCATTTCTACAGGTTTTCATTTTTACCTAATGACTAACCTGTTTGTTTCAAATGGATTGATATACATGTTATTTCACATTATGGCATGCTAACCCCTTTTGTGAATGCAGCCATAACATTAAAACATCTCATGCATTTTTTCGCATCATGAATCATATCACGAGTCTTACATGCACAATCTGAACGTCTACTTATGTATCTTAGCTTGGAAAAGGCCCACTTGTCGCCTGGTCCGTGTTTCTCCGATCATGGCCAGTCTGGAGGGGGTTCCATACATTGACTCAAGTGAAGACTCGGGTTCAGACTCAGATTCGGTTCAACGTACATCTGTCATGGCTAATCCATGAGAAGAAGGTACGGGAGAGGATCACCATATCCTTACGGGATAAAATTCTCAGCAGTCGTCGGTAAGCACCGAGATTGTAACTACATTAAATGCCTTTGCCAATAGTGAACAGCTAGCATCCCTCATTCACCAACACGTCGGGAGGGCCTAGAATGCATTGTCTAGCCTTGAGGTCACCCTGAACAATGTCAATCCAACAGGGGGATATCCTACCTCGCATGCAGTATCCTCAACTCCTATTACCATTTATTAGTTCGGGGCAAGACAAAGTTAGCTGAGCCAGTCTCAAATTGGTCTGGCAAGATATAACTTTGCTAGTCCTTCCCAATTCTGCCCTAGACAAACTGTCTAGCCGGCATTCGCACTGGGGCCTTTCTACCAACAGCCTATTCCCACATAGAGTACGTCGGTTGCTTCATAGCTTCAGCTACCTCAACTGCCCCATTTCATGGCATTTCCCTAGGGGTAGTATAGCTTTTATCCAAGCGTAGGAAATGCCATCCTCCAATAACCAGGAATGGCAGAACTATGGCAACAATTCTTAACCATTCATGGTGACCACCTAAGGAACACATACCCTGCACAACCGAAAATCAGGGATGAAGATAGCTTACTCTCTTACTTCGAAATGCCACAATTTGAGAAGTATGTAGGATCTGGCGACCCGCGCGCTCACTTGACGCATTATCAGATAGTGATGAGAGCATTGAGGGTTAGCGACCGAATGATGGCTAAACTCTTCGTCATCACCTTAGGCTACCGAGTCAACAAATGGTACAACCACCTTCTACTACATATATCCACCGATTGGAATAGCCTCGCTCAAGCTATGATGGGGTATTATGGTTTCAACTCTCAAATGGAAACCAAAATGCTACATCTGGAGGCCATAAGGCAAAGGTAGGGTGAGAAATTCAAATCTTACTATACACGTTGGATGGCTACACAAGTTAGGCTGCAGACTCATTTGACCTTACCGGAGATGATAACAAAGATGCTGGACGGTGCACTGCCACCATACAGGAACAAATTTGGATCTGATAGCCTCTCTAGTATCAAGAAGTGTTTGAGAATGCAGAGCGGATGGAGCACTTTGAATCCATGGACACCTATGGGGGTGCACTAACCCGTGATGAATGATTATGTAATAAATTAGCATTTAACTACTTTTCCCACGGGGCTTTTTGAATTTTTGAATAAATTGAACATTGTTTATTTGCTTGATATTTTATTAATGACATCACGCGTTTGATAAGTGTATAATTACACTTATTATCATGATAATTTTGCATAATAAACGCTATGGTTTTAGTCATTTTCATACTTCATATAAAAGATTTCAAGTGGTATGTAGTTGTTTTTGATACAAATGCAGATACTAGGTAAATCTTGGGAGTAAAATGAACTAAAGTGGAATTCTACAAAAAAAAGAGTGAAAAAGGTGCAAAAAGTTGCGTGGAACTTAAAGATATGGCTTAGGATCGAAGTTGTCAAAGATCGGTGAAGTTACAAGGAGATTTCTGAAGAAAAATCAATTCACGGTCACGACAATCATTCGCAGTCGCGACCTGGTCACTTCAGAATAGAAATCTGCATACAAAGATTCACGGTCATGATATGTACATTGCGGTCACAACATGGATGGTTTTATGGTATTATCTTCTTAACTATCAACTGCCAGATAAGCATAATCAACCGCCATCAACTACCAATGAAAAGACACTTATTAGGAGTCAACCAATCATGAAAATATGCCTCTTCATTGTGGATAACATCAAGTTTCATCAACCAATCAAAGTGAAAAGGTGCAATCTTTCACAAATGGATAAGACTCTTCAAGTGGATAGATGCAACCCTTCAACTCCATAAATAGGGCTTCAATTCTTCACAAAT